>APFE030094653.1:18623-177168 GCA_000404065.3 Pinus taeda
AATGAGTTTTCCAATTTTCTTTTGAGCACATTTATTTCCTGCATGTTAGAACTTGCAACAAGCATGTCATCTACATACAATAACAATATAATATAGCTGTCATCATTTTGCCTTTTGAGATAAACACAATGATCAGAGTGACATCTAGTATAACCTTGTTCAGACATAAACCTGTCAAATTTTAGATACCACTGCCTTGGATCCTGTTTTAAGCCATACAAGCTCTTCTTCAACCTGCACACTAGTTTCCCTTTCCCTTTTACCTCATATCCTTATGGCTGCTACATATATATCTCTTCCTCCAAATCCCCATGGAGAAAGGTTGTCTTTATGTCTAACTGCTCAAGATGCAAATCTTCAGCTGCTACTAGACTTAGAATAGTTTTGATTGAAGTCATTTTCACAACAGGAGAAAATATCTCATCAAATTCTATACCCTTTTTCTGCGTAAACCCTTTCACCACAAGTCTAGCTTTATACCTTTTTCTACCTCCATCTTCTTCCTTCAACTTGTAAACCCATTTATTCTGCAATGTTGTTTTACCTGTAGGCAACTTGACTAAGTCCCAAGTCTGGTTATGTGTTAAGGAGTCCATCTCTTCTTTCATGGCTTGCTCCCACTTCTTCCTAGTTTCTACCTGCATTGTTTCTTCATAACATTTTGGTTCACCAGAATCAGTTAACAATACATAATATAATGAAGGAGAGTATCGTTCAGGGCGTCTACTTATCCTGGTAAATATTCTAACACCACTTTCAGGTGTTTGGGGTGCTTGTTGCTGTTGTGGTTGTTGTTCTGGCTGTTGATCATTATGATTTTCAGGTGCCATCACTTTTCCTGTGATATCGTCAAGCATTGTGTATTCTCTATTTTCTTTTTCTTGTTTCTTTTCCTGTAGTTGATCCTTATACAAAACCTTTCATTAAATATGACATCTCTATTCCTAATGATTTTGTGTTTTTCATAATCATAAAAGAGATAACCAAAATCATTAACACCATATCCAATAAAGGTATATTTCTTTTATTTTGCCTCAAGCTTTGTTCTATTTTCTTTATTAATGTGGACAAAGGCCTCACAACCAAAAGTCTTTAAAAAAAGTAGTTTACTTTTTTACCTGTCCATGCCTCCTCTAGAATACCACCATCCAAGGAACTTGAAGGCCCTCTATTTATTAGATAAACAGCAGTATCTACAACATCTGCCCAAAATTGTAAAGGCAATCCTGCATGTAATCTCATGCACCTTGCACACTCCATGATTGTCATGTTCATCCTTCTTGACACACCATTTTCTTGTGGTGTTCCTGGAACTATCTTCTCTCTGCGAATTCCATTCTCTGAACAGTACCTATCAAACTCTTTGTTGCAATAATCACCTCCATTGTCTGATCTGAGACACTTCAACCTTTTTCCTATCTCATTTTCAACCAAATCTTTCCATTGCTTGAAAGTATCAAATACATCAGATTTATTTTGAATACAATAAATCTAGGTTTTTCTGGTTGCATCATCAATAAAAGTAACATAATAACAAAAGCCACCAAGAGATGATACTTGAGCAGGTCCCCATAAATCTGTATGACAAGATCTAATTTTTTGCTCTTCTTTTCTTTCCCAACCCTAAGGAATTTGACTCTCTTATGTTTTCCATAAACACAATTCTCACAGAATTTTAGATCAACATGCTTCAAACCTGGAAACGGATTTCTTGAGTGAAGAATCTGCATCCCCTTCTCACTCATGTGCCCAAGCCTATGATGCCACAATGTCGTATCTTCTCCTGTAGAGGTTAAAGCATTAACAGAATTAGAAATACCATTGCATAAATACAATGTACCGACCTTTTCTCCCTTCGCTATTACCAGGGATCCTTTAGTGACCTTCTAGGTTTTATCTGTGAAAGTAGTTACGTAACCTTCACCTCCCAACTGCCCTGTTGAAATCAGATTTTTCTTCAAATCTGGAACATGCCTTACCTCCTTCAATAGCCATTGATTTCCATTTTGTTGTTTTATGAAAACTGTACCCATTCCAACGATTTTACAAGGTTTATCATCACCCTATCGAACTTGTCCAAAATATCCTTGAACATAATCATGAAAATGTTTCCTATGAAGTGTGGCATGGAATGAGGCCCCTAAATCTACCACCCAGGCATCAATAATATTTTCTAATGAAAGAATCAAAGCATCTTGCAACACATCACCTATTACATTCGCTTCATGATTGTTTTCTTGCTGCGTGTTTCCTTCTTTTCCCTTCCGAGACTTGCAGTCTTTCTTCAGGTATCCTTTCTTCCCACATTTCCAGCACATTATCCCCGATCTGGACTTGGATCTACCTTTTCTTGGCTTACAGCGATATCCTGAGCTCTTTCCTCTTTCCATTTTTCTTCCCCTAGTCTTTGCAGTCAAAGCATTACCTAATGTCTCACCAGAGATTTTCGTCGCATTTCCTCGCTAAGGATTGCACCGACAACATCATCAAACTTTAAAGTACTAGCTCCAGAGACCGAGTTACTAATGGCCATAACTAAACCATTCCAACTTTCTAGCAATAAGCACAAAAATAACAGAGCCCTAAGTTCGTCATCAAAATTTACCCCTACAGAGCTTAGCTGACTTGTAACTGTATTAAAATCATTTAAATGGTCTACAACAGATCCACCTTCTGACATCTTCATATTAAATAAATGCTTCATAAGAAATACCTTTTTTGAGGCCGATGGTTTTTCATATAGTTTGGCTAGTGCCAACATTAAACCCTTTATTGTTGTTTCCTTTGAAATATTAAATGCTACCGACTCTGCTAGGCAGAGCCGTATTGTTCCAAGTGCCTTTCTGTCGAGAATATCCCATTTTGTGTCTGTCATACTCGTCGGCTTCTTTGTCTTTCCGCTCAATGGTAGGTACAGATCTCTCTGATACAAATAATCTTCCATCTGCATATTCCACAGTTGGTAGTTTTGGTCGTTGAATTTTTTGACCCTAAACCTACCATCTTCCGCCATTGCTCCCACTCGAACTAGGAACCCTTCTCTCCCGCAAGTTTATCAGCCAAACAGACCTTCGGCTCTGATACTAGTTGTTAGAAAATTATATATTACAGAGCAATGGAACACATAAAATATTGCAGAAATATAAACACAGAAAATGCATAAAACAAGAGAGACACAGATATACATGGTTCACCCAGTTTTGGCTACGTCCATGGAGAAACAGCTAGTACTTCTTTTATATTATCCAGCAAACTGAAGAGATACAATCTACAACAGATCCACTATAACTCCCTCTTCCCTCTCAATCTCCTCTCTCTTCCTCACTCAGAATACAAATCGACATAGACGTAATACAATTCCCTCATATATAGCGAGGGGTTGCCTTCTAGGGCAAAAAAATCCTAAATTAAACATAACTTCTACCGTCAAATCATCTGTCTAATGAACGGCCTAGATTGACTATGAAATTGCAACATTTTACAAGACAATTTTACATATATTCTTAGCTTCGGGGGCACTACCCCCGGGCCCCCCAGCCGAGGGGGATTAGCCCCCCCCCCATGGAGGGGTGTACAGTCTTCCTGGGGTATACATTTGGCTGAAACCTTTGAATACAGAAGATAATCAGGCTCCACACCCAACACAACAACCATTGATACATATAAAGGCTTTGATTAATAGATCTATCTCTCCATAATATCATAGCACAATGCTATCAAGACCAATCACTGATAGACACCATCATCATTGCCTCTTAAGGCACATACCCCACCCGGGTGTTCACAGGGTATGTCCTTTTAGGACAATTCCTATCTTGGAATAGCACATCCTGGAGGAATTTCCTCTTTGACTACTCTTATCTTGGATGCCCTACCTCATCCTCAAAGAGTATCGGAATCAATCTTAGATGCTTACCCAATCATCCATTCTTTATTCACAATATGAAGACAAGAACGATGTCTCTATCTCTCCCTCTCAACTAGGGAAGATATAAACATTCCTATAAAAGGAATATACCCAAGCTCCCTCTTATCCAGGGACTTGTCCAAGCTCCCTCTTAATTAGGGACTTGTTTCCAGTGGCTCTCGGCTCTTTAAAGGAGATCTTGTTAAATTCAGTTTCTTGTAGAGATCCTTTCGATGTCATGAAATTTTATTCATCATTATGGAGCCTTCATCTTCTTGATTTTATTTGTGGGAAATCAGTCATCCATCACTTTTCTCATGAATCATATCAGTCATGTCATCCTTATCTTCATCGGAAAGTGATCTTCTAGTCCACATTTGGATTTTCTTAATTCAACTACCTTTTTCCAAGTCATGTTACTTTCAAGATCTTCCATCCATTCCTGGTTGTAGGTGACATCTATAAATCTCTTTTGGGAGCCTTTTTTCAACCCAACCAGATATTGTTCAAAAATCAAAATGAACATCAAATCAAAGTTACCTTTTATGATGTCATTTCATCATGACATATGTTGCTTGCAACATCAACATCCTGCACATTCATAAGCATATCTCCAAGATTTTCAATGTCAAGGGTCTCCTTCCTTTACAGACTTTATCAAAGTATTCATACCTTATCCATGGAGATGTCATACCATATTCTTCTAGTCATCAAATGTTGATTCCTTATCTTATGTGATCATAGTTGCGTCATTTTCATGAATCTTTCTTCATTCCCTCACATATTGTACCCCGGGAACTTCTATACATAGTTCCTTCATCTTGTCGACCACCTCATATTCCATATGAATACATATTATGATGACTTTGTCTTATCAATATGTGAACTAGTTCAAGGTGTATTCCTTCATGCATCGAGAAGAGATTCTTCTTTTTCCATCATAATCAGAAGATAGAGCATTCAACCATGCTATATGCAACTATATGATAGAATGACTTAATATATCAAATACATGCATACATACCTCTTTTATTCTTTTGTAATATAGAATTTCTCCGGACGCTTCATTTCTTTGCTTGAAAGTACTTCAATCGTGCTGAAATCCTTTTTCATCATACTAACCTCCTTCTAAACAATGGATCCCACACAAGGTGTAATGTAAACCATCAATGAGACACTTGCTTCTTCTAAGTAGAGGTGAAACTTCTAATGAAGATTCCAATGGCGGATCTTGATTATCCTCATCCTGCAAATGATCCTTTCTAATGATGATGATGTACGATGAATTTGTTTTATCTTTTATCATGCTAGATGACTTTCTTTAAACCATATATACTACTTATGCTTTTAATGAGGTTACCAAGAGCTAATTTCTTTCTATAATGACTGTTACATCCATGTATACTTCTACTTTAGTTATTCTTTCAAGCTTCTATAATGAGCCCTTGCTTCAATCGAATGTTTCTACTATGATTCCATCTCCTATTATGATGTATCCTATCATACTTACAATGTTTTTTACCATGATAGCTATATTTCACATAAACTAAAAATAACTAAGTGAAGGAGATTATATAAGTCATAGTAGATATCTTTCGCTTCCTCCTTTGATTTCTTCTTCTCGGATTCTTCCACTTCTCCAGTGGCATGGGCTTCATTCCTTTCTTTAATTTTCTTGTTGTCCTTCTTGAGTTTCGGAAAATATCTTTTGAAATCCCATATTCTTGACATCCATATCATTGGATATTTGACATATTGATCTTCTTATTTTTCTGATGACCAAACTTCCCAAACTTTCCTTTTCTCCTAGCCATGGTAGCAAATGCTTGAACTTGTTTCTTCGTCTAACATCACTCTTTGCTTTTAACCTGGTTTCTTCAATTTTACACAATGACCAGAGTTCACTACATGGGTTGGCTTCGTTCATTCCATATATGCTTGTTACAAAGTTTCTCCATTCATCAGGTAGTGCATTGAACTATGGTGGTCATTTCTTTATCAGACATTATTTCCCCCAACTCTTGCAATTGGTCTCGTATTTTTGACACCCTCATAGTATATGAGGTTATCCCTTCTTCTTTTGATACCTTCATCTTATATATCTCAATTCTCAAAGATATTACTTCTCCTGCAATTCTTACGGAGAATAATTCTACGAGCTTGTCACAGATTTATTTTGAATTTTCCATTTTTTCTACATAATGGATGAGAGAGTCCTTGATTGATTCTATAAGGATTCTTTGAGCCCTTATCTCCCCTTTCATATACTTTGTTAGAGCTTGAGCTTCTTCCTTTGGCGGTTCGACAATTAAACCCTTAACATGTCCAATGACTTCATTTTCTATGAGGATTAAAACTATCCTTCTCTTCCATGCAAGGAAATTTGATGGCCTAACCAATGTATTTCTCTCCTTGCAGAATGAAGTCATTTTTATAGTAGATTCATTCGTAGATATAAGAATACTTACTTGTCAAGTGAAAATGCTCCTTTGATGATGACATCTTCAACTTGATTCCTTGTTGATTATGATGATGATGTTTTCTTTATTGAATATGGAAATGATACTTCTAGAGATGTCCTTATTTAAATATGCTTGTGATGAGATTTTTGATTCAAAATAAAGGAAGAGCACCTTGATTCCTTTGACGATGATGAAAACTCTTCTTATTGCTTCCTTGAAATGGAGACTTCAAGATTCTTCAAATGTGTATTCCTTCTTTGAGTGGAGGCAAGGTCCTTGAGGTATTTATTTTCCTTGTGATAATGATGTATGATCTTTCCAAGAATGCTTTGAGTGAAGAATCATTCTTGAATGAGCTAGGGCTTTGAGGCCTTCTTAGATCCTTCCTTCAGTATGACAAGTGAGTTAGTCCTTCTTGATGATTTCCTTTGACTTGGCCCTTGTGTATCTCTTCTTGATGATATGATATCCCTTTTAGTGTCTTGACCTTTATTGATGCTCATTTTGATGGTCCTTCTTCAAGATTCCTTTCTTTGTCTTGTCACCTTAGCTCTAAAACCATGTTGAGAAATCTAGGGGGAGTAAATTAAGTGAATTCTCTTACTTTGATAATTGTTTGTGATGTATTTTACTTAACTTAATTGACTTCTTCTTTCACTTGATTATATTTAGTGTTCTTTCCATAAAAAAACTAGCAAACCATAAAGAACAATAAGACAAGAGGACACAAGATATAGGCGATCAGCCAGGGCCAAAACCTCTCCACTTGAGAGGAAAACCCACAAGAACTCTTCTCTTCTCATAGAACTTCAATTTATGAATTCCAAGACCTATGAACCTTGACCAAGACTCCTCCAAGAACAATTCAAAGCGTCTCTTAGATGAGTTTCTCTTCCTCCAAGTCAATGTTGGTTAAACTTGCTCCACAACTTCAAATTTTAGCCTTTCTTTAGAATTACGGCTTGTTGTTGTAGGACTGCAATTTTGGCCTCTTCTGCAAAAACCATAGTTCACATGTGTGGCTAGAATATGGATCAATTTTCCTCGTTTCTCCTTCGCTTGACTTGCCTTCTCTTCTTTGTGAATTCGGCTTGCAAATTAGGCTTCTTTTCACTGAAATATTGGCTTTTGCAGCTCGATGTTTACTGCAGAAAGAAGATTCCCTAATACTTCGCATGTGTGGAGAAATATAGCCTAAAACAAACCCAAAAATATTAATTTTCTTCAGCTTGTTTTATCTCCTCTTCCTTGCTCTTCTTTTGGTCTCCTTCTTCCCTCGATCGAACTATTTTGTTGCTTGATGGATGATCCGTTGAAGGAGGCCAAGTGCTCCTATATATAGGCTTCGTTGAGTCCTCAAATAGGCCAAATTGTCCTTACAGATAGGCTGGCCCGCTCTTTTGAAGGGTGACTTGTTCTTTTCACTATGACAAGGTCTTGGAGGGTATTTGACTCAAGTTTCACTGAAATTCAATTTTCTTTTACAATATCTAACATGCCCAAAAGGGTCTTCCATACATGACAATGACTCAATTGACTTGTAGACTAAATGAAGAGCCCTAGAAGCACTCAATGGATGCTTGACCTAAAAAATAAATTTCCCTTGAGCATGAAACCTATGCCTCAAGAATATCAAATAATAAAATTATTTTTCTTTTTACATTAAATACATAAAATCATGATTACATATGTCATTATGAAAACCAAACCTAGTTACATATTTCAACACTTTTCCCTAGTAGGCAAAGGGGGAAAGACCAAAGGCAAGAAGAGTGCAAGAGTTGTTGAATCTAGCTCCAAAGGGAAGAAAAAGAAAAAGGATCTATCCAAGATAAAGTGTTTCTAGTGCCATTAGTTTGGACACTATGCCACCAAGTGTCCACAGAGGAAGAAGGGTTCCAAGGAGGACCAAGTGAAAGCCTCGGCAGAAGTGGACGAGTTCAGTTCCAAGTTTTAGAGGAAGCATCGCTCATCGCTTGCATGACAAGCTCTATAGCCTACAGCCAGTGGACGAAAAAGGACATTCAGTTACACACTAAACTAGGATATGATGGCAGATACTTGACCAAGGGAATGGGTATTTTCATATTTCAAAGCGATTCTGATAACCCTCTTCATCACAAAGATGTCCTCTATGTTCTAGGGATTAAAAATAACCTTGTTTTTGTTTCAACCCTAGAGGACAAGAGTTATGAATTCATTTTTAGTATAGGAAACACCTACCTCAAGAACCTTTATAGGATACAGTTTGAGACAATCACAGCTTTGAGTAGTAACAAGGAGGTTCGTGAGCAGATCATAGACCTTGGGGAGCTATGGCACAAGTAACAAACCATTTACACCATGGAGCGTTGAAAATCCTCATGGAGATAGCCACAGGTTTTCACATTTCAACACAGACCAAAATGATGTGTGCATGGGTTTCACACTTGGCAAGTATGCCAAGACATCCTTTCCCATCAGTGAAAATTGAGCAAAGAGCATCTTGGACTTGGCTAATTCAAATGTATGTGTTCCATTCTCCTCTCCATCCCTCATGGGATATAGGTAT
This sequence comes from Pinus taeda, assembly GCA_000404065.3. Taxonomy (NCBI): domain Eukaryota; kingdom Viridiplantae; phylum Streptophyta; class Pinopsida; order Pinales; family Pinaceae; genus Pinus; species Pinus taeda. The sequence continues at coordinate 27,544 of APFE030094653.1, forward strand.
TATGTCACCTTCATTAATGATCATTCAAGAAGGACATGGATCTTCTTCATAAGGAAGAAAGACGAAGTGTTCTTGGAGTTCCAAGAGGTCAAAGCATTGGTGGAGAACCATATGGGAAAGAAGGTCAAAGCACTGAGATCAGATGATGGAGGGGAGTACAAATCCAATGCCTTTAAGGAGTTATGTGCAAAGGCGAACATCAAGAGAGATCTCACCACACTCTATAACCCTTAGCAGAATGGGGTGGCATAGTGTAAAAACAGGAGTAGAGCATCCAAAGCCATGTTGCATCAGGGACTACCATTATTCCTTTGGAAAGACACATGCCACACTGCATTCTACTTGTAAAACAGGAATCCACATAAGGTGTTTGGATGAGTTACACCAAAGGAGTAATTTATTGGAAAGAATCTAGATGTCTCACACTTCCGGATTTTTGATAGTGTTGTTTAGTTCCATGTGCCCTTAGAGAGCCAAAAGAAGCTAGAGCCTACTACAGAAAAGGGTATTTTCATGGGCTCCAGTGAGACATCTGTTAAGAAATTTACGGTAGAGAGATAAATTATTACTGAGATTTATCGAGATTTATAGAGAGGAATAATAAAATAACCAACAACAATACACATAATATTTATCCAGGAAAACCCCAAAACTGGGGAAAAACCAAACTTAATGAGATCTCATTAGCATTGGCCAAAACCTTGGCCAATCCGGCCAAGTGAGCCTTCACCGCTCACTTCCAGGCTTACATTACAATGAATTATTCCCAACCTTTTATAGGCTCCATTACATGCAATACCATGGACAATAATACCATGGGTACACTATACCATGTGCCCAAAACCACTACTATTTAACAAGGTCAACCTTGACTCAAACCCCGAGTCAATTTTACCTAACAATTCCCCCCTTAAACTTGACTTGCGGTTCCTTGACTAAATCTAGCCAAAACCTGCTAAGTGAAACAATCTCGCTCACTCTATCCCTTACCCCCTTCAAAGTTTTTACCTGGGATTTGTTAACCTGACATCCCCCTATTACCTAGGTCTAACCCAAACTTTACCGGTAATTACCCAGGGGTACACATGCCTTACTAGGTCTTATAGCAGTATGCCCATTTACATGCAAATTAAAAATTTCACTCCATTGTAATAATTTTTTTTGTTTACCCTTGTTGTCGTCTTTGTATATATGACATCAATTTCCATATAAAAAGAACCCACCTACTGGATTACATGAGTCACCAGCTGCTCTAACTGCCAATTATCTAGGTGTTATTTTCAGGTACATGGTTTATCAAATAATTAATCCACGTGCCCTTTTCCTCCTCATCCACTGAATCTCTCATGACCCAATAGTGTGTAGCTTTGCTTCACAATCTATCGCTTTTGATCCAGATCTGCAAGAAAAACTCAATTATCTCTTTATCTACCAGGCCAATACAAACCCTTGGCAACAAAAAACGTCCTTCTGAAGCCAACTTAGCTCTGATACCAGTTGTTAAGAAATTTACGGCAGAGAGATAAATTATTACTGAGATTTATCGAGATTTACATAGAGGAATAATAAAATAACCAATAACAATACACATAATATTTATCCAGGAAAACCCCAACTTAATGAGATCTCATTAGCATTGGCCAAAACCTTAGCCAATCCAGCCAAGTGAGCCTTCACCGCTCACTTCCAGGCTTATATTACAATGAATTATTCCCGACCTTTTATAGGCTCCATTACATGCAATACCACGAACAATAATACCATTGGTACCTTGTACCATGTGCCCAAAACCACTACTATTTAACAAGGTCAACCTTGACTCAAACCCCGAGTCAATTTTACCTAACAACATCTAAAGTGTATAGGGTGTATGTACTAGCAAAGAAATATAGTTATTAGGAACGGTGTCAATTTTGAAGAGAAAAGGGCTCTTATGAAGTCCTTAGAGCATGAACATATTTTAGCACAGGTGGAGGAGTTGTTAGCTCCTAACCAGAAGGCTCGGCCAATGCCTCAAGCCACATCACAACTAGTTGTTAACAAGGTCGTACAACAATGGAATGGGGAGGTTGTGCAGGAGGAGAGAGAAGAGCGAACAAGGCCCACTCTAGCAACGACACCTATCACAGCCAACATAAATCCCATGTGGGATAATCAGTCAATTCAAGAAGCTTTGGACTAGGTAGGGGCACCCAGCTCTACATTCAGGCAGAGTAAACAACCTCAAAGATATTTATGTTTTATGGATTTGATGATTGAATCCATATACATTGAGACTTCTATTTATTAGAAGAAATTCTCTCGGCAAGTTTGGCATGATACAATGGCGAAAGAGTACTCTTCCATCATGCAAAATGATGTTCGGGATATTCTTCCTAGACTAGAGGGAAAATTTGTGATTGGATCCAAGTGGATCTACAAGATTAAGCAAGAAACTAATAAGAGTGTGGAGAAGTATTGGGACAGATTTGTAGCCAAAGGATTCCCTCGTGTGGAGGGAATTGACTATGATGATACTTTTGCACTAGTTTGTTGTTATTCCTCCATGAAGACCATTATAGCACTTACAGCTCAGACGGGGTAGAAAATAAACCAAATGGACTTGAACACTGCCTTTCTCAATCGTGTTGTTGAGGAAGAGCTTTACATAGATCATCATGAGGGGTTTGAGGCACATAGCAGGAAGACACATGTGTGCAGGCTCAAGAGAGCTCTTTATGGACTCAAGTAGGCCCCACAAGAGTGGTATTCACACATCAACAACTATCTTCTAGGACTAGACTTCACCAAGAGTGAGGATGATCCTAACATGTACTACATTGTGGTTGGGGGTTAGCCTCTCATTCTTGTGTTGTATGTAGATGACCTCATACTTATAGGGGATGAGAATCTCATCAGTGACCGCAAGAAGGATCTTGCAGCAGAGTTTGACATGAAGGATATAGGGCTTATGCACTATTTACTTGGGTTGGAGGTCTGGCGAGGAGATGGACATATTTTCTTGGGACAAGGCAAGTATTCTCTAGAGATTCTCAAGAGGTTTCAGATGCAAGATTGCAGGCCCATGGCCACACCTCTAGTGATGAACTGCAAAAAGATAGATGCTAGCATAGCAAAGTGAGTGGATGTCAATCTCTATAGGCAGCTTATTGGGTAGCTGATGTATTTAGTGAACATGTGGCTTAACATTTTTCTATGCAGTAAACTAGTTGATTTATTTCATGGTAGAACCTACCAGAGTACACTGGGTTGTTGCTAAACATATTCTCATATTCCTTAGGGGCAAGAAGCAGCAACCAATGGAACTAAGCTTAGCAGAGGCTAAATACATGTTTACCAGTTTGGAAGCCTATGAGGCCATCCAATTGAGAAAGTTGCTTGTTGGGATATTCAGTCAGAGGTTGGAGCCTATAATCATTCATTGTGATAATCAGAGTTGCATCAAGCTCTACGATAATTCAATGTTTCATCACTGCTCCAAGCACATCAATATCAAGTATCATCATATCAGGGACTGTGTTCAGAGGACCAAGATCGTACTTCAGTACATTCCTACAGTAGAGCAGACAACAGACATATTGACCAAGGTTTTTCCTACATGGAGCTTTATATTTTTTAGGTACAAACTAGGTGTTGTTCAGAACACCTTCCTCTCTAAGAGGAAGTGTTAAATGAATTTAGAGGAGGAAGATTTCTACCATATTTAACAGGTGCACTAAATTTGGCAGAGGGACCCAAGTGGGGCTAAGGCACAAATTTATTTTTTTCTTTCCTACAGTAAAAAAATGAAACGATCTCATCCATCTATTGAGTTTTGGTCTCAGCCATTCATGGAAAATGGTGGGCCTAGGTCGACTTCAAGGACAGAAAAGGGTGCAGACTCATCTCATTATGCACTAGAAATCTTGGTGTTTAGATCAACAAGAGAGAGAAGTGTTTAGCTCATCGTTAGGGTTTTAGATCAAAAATTGCAGGGTGAAGAGGGGGAAATTAAGCTCAAGTTACCTTCAGTAATTCACAGGCTTTCTTCAGGGGCCAAAATCTAGACGCATAAGAGGTCGTATAAACCATAAAAACTCGTGGAATGATGCATAATGGAAGAGAAATGGGGTTGATTCAACCAGAATCACTTCCATCCATTTGCATACCTCTCCAAGGGCTGAAATAGTTGCGCAAAGGATGTCATATAAGTGTCGTGAGTCAGTACTAGTGTGCAGAGAAGATGTAGTGTGATTTGCAGTACACAAATAGCTGAGTAGAGGGTTGAAAAAAGAGAAAGGAAAGCTTTCCCTTCTGAGTGTATTATTTTACTTAAGAGTATTTGTTGATCTGAACAATAAAACACCAAGATTGCAGGTTTTCCCCAGTTAGGGTTTCCTAGGTAAAATTATTGTGTCTTGTTTTTTATGGTGTTCTTATCTTCATCTATTTCCTTTATTTTCCACTACATGCAAGTTAGAAAACTCAACATATTTGTGGATTAAAAGTTAAAGTTAATATTTTCATTCTTTGGTTGGTTAAAATTCATAGATTAGTTAGTTGATTTTTAGAAAACTAACATGTTTCTCTTTTTCTCAATCTCAGTTGTATTTTCCTATGGTATATGAGGTCTCCTGTTTAGCCAATTCTTGCAACGCTTCTTATATTTCCTATACCTTTCCTGTTTAAACTATCTACCCTTGTCCAAATGCTCCAGGTGACATGTCCTCACCATCTTACTCTTTTTTTTTTACCTCATTTGAGTTCCGGGAATCTAGTGTTTTCCTTTATAACCTTTGTTCTCGGCTTGTGGTCCCCTGGAAGAGTGTTATTGTCTGAGGCTTGGGACAACATTCTTTTTCCCTTGCGAAAGACTGAAGTCAAGGTAGGAAGTCTTTTATATTTAAGCCTAAGGAGAAAGCTCATGCAGATCTTGTTGATAGCAAGAAATTGTCTATCAAAGGGGTCCTTAGAGCTAGCTCAGCCTATATGGTGTCACCTAAATGAATATTATGTCTTTCAATTGTCGGGGTATCGCTTATCCCCATAACAAGATTTGAAGTGATTTGTCAAAGAAAATGGACCAAACATCATCTTCCTTCAATAAAATCTTGGTTGCAGTGTTCAGATAACCTTGTACCTTGAAACCCTTATGAAAGGTGAGTTGGAATTTCTAAGTCATGGATGCCTTTGGCCTATCAAGGGGACTTGTGATGGACTGAAAACCTCTTCAAATTCAAGTCTCAAATATATGGAGCATGGAATCTATTATGGGGTTTGAGCTCTCTTCTCCGGACTTGGATGAATCTCTTGTGTTGATCAACATATATGTCCCATTCCAAAATTGCACAAATTTTTTGGAGAATATTCTCAATAGATCTCTCATTCGATTAGATAATGTCATCATTAGTGGTCATCTAAATTTCTCACTGGGTCCTTCTAAATCTTTGGTTCCATGAGATAGGTCGGATCTATTAGCAGATTTCTTCAAAAGTAGGCTTGGTTGCGGTAATTTGGTGGGTGTGTAACTTGTTAAAATATTCCCTACTTAAAAGAACCATTTTTCTAGTGATGATTGGGTTCCAAAGAGAATTGATAGATGCCTCCTCATTAAAGGACTTCTAGACTCTCTTCCAATGATCAAATAATTGATGGGTGAGGGAGGCATTTTAGACCACTCACCCAATTTCTTGGGCATAAGAGGGGCCCCTAAAAAACTAGCCAACCCTTTTAGATGAACTTTGCATGGTTAAAGGATGATGAGTTCTTAAACCTAGTAAAATCCTATTAGATCCCTTTTTCTCCCCTCCTGGATGCTTCGATTGCTGCCCAATTTGAAGCTAATCTAAAAGTGATCAAACAAAAGACAACAGATTGGGAAAAAAAGGAAAAAATTGTAAGATATCTAAAAACTAGAGTAGTTATAAAGGAAACTCCTATCTATCTCATCCTCAGAAGGGGAAAGTTTCACTTCCCAGGTGTCCAATGTGATCCGAAGGAACCTCCAAAAGAGGAAGATATACCTTCTTACGGCTATGAGGAGTGGCACCTTAAAAGCATATCCATTTGGTTTAAAAGTACTGATGAGAACATGAAATGTTTCTAGTGCTTTGCTAAAGGTTGGAAAATGGAAAACATCTTCTAGAGTAGGCAAGATGAAAATGGTTCTAAGGTTTCATTATTTGGTGGGATGGAAAACTTGGGTAAACGACACTTTGAAACTATTTTCAAATCTCCTCCCGAAACATCAATCACTGAAGTAATAAAAATTGCACAATACTTTCCTACAATGGTGGATGAAGAAGAGAGCGGGGCAATAATGGAAGAGGTTTCACTGGTGAAGATCCAAGTGGTGTTACATAGTTTCCCAAATGATAAAATCCCTAGCCCGGACAATTTGGGTGTTGAATTTTTCAAGGGCTCTTCGAAACTCGAGGCCCCGATCTCTTAGGGGTAATCAAAGAATCCCAAAAGGAGGGTAGAATCGACCTAACCTTTAACTCAACTTTAACTGCTCTAATTCAAAAAGTAAGCCATCCTCTATCCTCATACTTTAGGCCTATATCCCTATGTAATTCCATTTACAAGATTATTTCATTTAGGCACAAGCCCATTCTTTCTATATACATCTACCTGGAGAATTTCACCTTCCTCGAGGGGACAAAAATTCACGATCTATTGGGGCGACTCGGGAAGGTATACACAAATCATAAAAGTCAAAATCTAAAAGGGGCAGTTATCAAAATAGAATTTATCCAAGGCCTACAACAAAGTAAACTAGATATTTATCAGGCTCCTTTTTACCCTTCTAGGTTTCAGTCTTGATTTCATAAATTGAGCCATGAGTTGTATTCAATATGTCTCTTTCTTGGTCCTTATAAATGGTTTACCCTCTCCTTTTTGTTTACATAAATAGGGTTGTGCCAAGACTTCCATTTTTCTTCTCTTCTCTTTTTTTTGGTGGTTGAGGGCTTAAGTCATCTCCTATTTGATGCTAAGAGAAGTGGGGTATTTCACGGTTATATCATGGCTAGGAATATGGCAACCACCCATATCCTATTTGCAATGATATTCTTATAATTTGCAATGGTGAAGTCAGGGAGATATCAATTCTTGTGGAGATTCTATCTCTTTTTGGGCGCACCACTAGGATGCCTATAAATTCTCAAAAATCTATGATATCACACCAAAACTTGTCAGATGAAGAGATCTGTCATATTTCCCAATTTCTCCCTTATGATTCAAAGTCATTGGAGCAGGATTTGAAATATTTGGGCTTTCAACTAAAATCAAATTGTTACAGCAAAGTGGATGGGTCTTAGCTCATTGCAATGGTGGAAAAACATTTGAATTGTTGGTGCCATAGATGGTCTTCCATAGTAGGTCATCTGGTTCTCATAAAACTGATATTAGAGGCCATTATGATATATTGGGCTTCTTTAGCTTGGATTTTATTGGAGGTTGGAAATTGAGTGCCTCAACATCGGGGAATACCACCCGATCAGGAACTTAAAGCAACTCTGTTTCTGTTGAAATTGGTGGGTCTAACTGGGTATAAAGGGACTAGTTTCCCATTTTAAAGAGTGTAATTATAATGACAGAATGAAACTAATGAAATAATTTTATAGCTAATGATAAAAATATTAAATAAACTTATTCTACCTATTTCCCAGATTGAACTTCTTTATATGTGACTCAAAGAAAGATTTCACAAAGTACATAACAATGTAGATCATTCAATGCATTTATGAAAAGAAAGCATATATGATAAAATAAATTAACTAAATAGTTAATTAATTAAGTTGGTTAAAAATTAATCACAAAAAAGACCTCATTATCTCAAACATAATCACAAATCATTCAATTATGCACCTCAATAGTGATAATGATTAATTGATTTTAAAGCATTTATATAACGAAATAATGTATAAGAGATTCACTATCTAATTCAGTAACACATAGCGATAACATAAAGATAATAGTACCCCATGCATTAGCACTTTGCTTATGCAAAGATAGCTTCCAGGCTCAACTTCTCAATTAGGTAACTTTGGATCAAACAATAGTGCAAGTTCAAAGTTGTCTTCTCAAAATTATGGAACCCTTTCTAAATGCATGGAAGGGGTTTAAATAACCTATTAATATTACAAAAATAGTAAAATTAAAATAAAAGTCTTCAAAAAAAAATTAAACAAACTAAGCTAAGATAAAGGACAGATAAATCAGTGATATGTTGTAACAATAACTCATAACTGTGCTCCAGATTGATTCTTCATATTCTCTCTGAGACAATATATGTCTGTGAGTGGATTCAGTTGGGGGGATGTACCAGTTACATTCGCATTTGTCCCATAAATATTGCATCACTAAGCACTGGAAGAAGTTGCATTGTTGCAATTAAGAGACACCTCGGCACGAGCCACTGACAATGTGGTTTCACTAGGAAATGACAATAACTTTCAAGGTTTGCTTGTGAAAAAATCTAAATATATTCAACCTTCTTCTAAGAAGTTTCCTGCAAAGATTGTTTTAAAATTTTGACATCGGCAAGGTGTCCTTTGGGAATTCTTGTATTAGATTGGCATGCAATAAGGTATCTATAATGTATTCGGTGAAATTTGAGGAAATATTTGTGGCTTTGATAATAACCAATTCTTCCTATTTCATTTTGCAATCCCAATCACTGTAAATGATATCCTTCTTTGATTCTTCAATTTCAGGAAGATCAGTTAATCTTCCTAGAGCATTGTCTTGCCAATCTATGTACTCAAAGATTTTCTCATCAATTTCTTCAAAGAATGTCCTCAAATCAGATAGTTGGTTTCCTAAAGAATCATTGGTCTTTGACAAGTCATGAATTAGAGTCAATTTGTGATAGAAGATAGCATGCTACTTTGTTAGGAGTATATCCAGTTCCAATGCCTCCTTGCGGACTTCATTTATCTCTGGATTTCCCCTCAACCGGTTTATCCTTTGTTGCAATGCAGTATATGTTCATCTTTGTCCTTTACTTCAAATTCAAATTGTAGTTTTAAATCATTAAAAAAAATTGTAACTCAGTAAGGTTTGCTTGTCATTGTTGCTCTATTTCTTGCTTTTCAACCTAGAAACTTTGTTCTAATTGAATAATGCTTTGATCTTTTTCTTTTATCAGTAGTTGTATTTATGCAGCTTTATCAATGGTAGCACTAACGTAAGCTCCTGCGAACTGAGATATTATGTTCAATTCTTCATCAGGGGTTGTTTGAGCTCCTTTCTAAGAACTTGAAAAGGAGTTTCATTTGAAACTAGCACTTGTGATTGTTCTAACTTTATTTTCTTTCTTGACATGCTCATCATTGCTTTAGGTTTTCGACTATAAAATACGTCCAAAGGTATGATTTCTTCAATCTTGAAGACTACCTTAGTAGTATGGAATGTAGGAATTAGTTCCATATCGCCAACAACAGTGTATTTATCGACAATTTTAGCATTAATGTTCTTCTCGGGAGTCTCAGGAATAGTATTCCCTTGGGAAGCCTCAACAGTAAATGATGGTATCCCTATATTTTCTGAAACCTGCTCTGTCTCTTTGTTGACTGTAACCTGTTCTGCTTTCATATTGGCTGACATACCTATAACCTGAGTTTCTTCCGCTGTCAAAACACGATTGAACTCCTCCCATACTTCATCTATTTTTTTCTCCTCTTTAATTTTGCTTGTTTGCTCAGCAGCTACAATAGTTGTTTCAGAGAGTTGGGAAATAATTGGAGCTTTCTAAGAGGAGGTTGATGTATTTGAAACTTTTGAGTTCTGTCGAGATTGTTTTAATAGAAATTATGGAAAATGGGTTATTCTTCACTGACGATATTGATTGAATCTAATCAATTCATCGGGACTTAGACGATCTGCTATCAATTTTTCTACCATAGAATACTCTGGAACCATTTCAAACAAACCATTGAACTTCTCAAGTTCGCTTGAAAACTATTTGAGCTTAAACTGTGTTGTAACATCTTTCATGATGCCATTAGGGTCATATGGCCTGTTTGGTATGGTTGGAAAACTAAAGGCTTTTAATTGTTCAATTTCAAGCAGGGAATGCATGAAATTATCTAAGGCATAAGTACCACAAGGGATAGGAAAAGATGGCCATGCAGTTTTCTTGGCATCTTTAAGCACTTTAGTCAAGCCCTTACCAATTGTTTGGTAAGAAATTTCCTTGTTCAACAACTTATCCCGGACAAAAAGAGGAAAAACATGAGGATGGGTAAGGCTACCAAAAACTCGAATGTAAGTAAATGAATCTTCCCCAAACCACTTTCCTAACAGCTTTAAGTCTCTAATGGCTTCTGCAATGAGTCTAGGGGATTTGTTTTCAACTCTTGGTGGATAGGGAGCATGATATTATGACAGGTTTTATATAAGTGAGCATGGTATTTGGTTTCTCAAAGGATATCGAGATAAACTTATATAGGACTAGGAAATTGGTCTATCAATTTCCATCCTAGAGATGGAAAATCATAAGAAAAGAAAATTGTGTCCATGACATAGGCGCTGATAAAGAAAGGAGGATTCGTTCTCTCAAGAAAATTTCTCTTCTGTCTATAATTGTGGATTTGAGTGGTCAAATTGTTGGACAAAATAGTTGCCCAACCCATGATGTAGCCATCAGCAGCGGATTCTATTAATGGCGCCCATTCTTCAGAGAATTTATGTGTATTTGGATAACCATAGACATGACATAACATAGCAGCAATATAAGAGAAAGGGCCAACAATATAGGTTAATGAATACATACCCCTATCCTCACACTTATGTTTGTTTGGGTCCCTTCTCCATTCTCTGATAAGCTCCACAAGATTTGGATTCTCTTGCATGAATTTCCGGATGAATTGTGTATCATATTTCTTTTGAGGTTAAGGTAGATGATACATTTTCCTTAAATCCTCAGCTTTAAAAGACCCAATAATTGTCTTCTTCGAAGCATTATGTCAGTAATGTCCATATGGTCAACAACTCATCTTACCATATCTATATATGGCAGAATTTTGGGGCGAGCAGCAATTATGTGGAGAAATAAATTGGCCACATCATTCCATGCGTCGTTATTATTTGGAGGAGAATCATTAGTAATAGTAGTCTGTTTCTCGATTATTCTTGGATTTTCATCCTCAAATAGTTTGTATATTTCCTCCTAGGAAGAGGAACCTGCATTCGGAGTGCATGTAGTATCTGTAAACAAAGGAGACATCTCAGACACTTCTTCAGGGGGCAAGACTAGTTCTTGCTGAATTATGGAATTTCCTCTCGCCTTGATTATCCTTGACATGTCCTTTAACTGCTCTTTATTGGAATTTACCAATTAAGAAACAAACCAAGATAAGTAGCAAGAACTCAAAAGATGGAAAGAGTCATATCAATTCAATGCGAGCATTATGGAAAATCCTTTCACATTAACTCAAAATTATTACAAATCATCGAAAAACCTCGAAATTAGAACTACGCAAAGTGGTCATTTAATTTTCAAACTTTTTTTCATGTGGCGCTGACACTTGTCATTATATCGGGAAATCCTTTATCGGTTTTTGGTATCGGGTGATATTGACATAACTTAGCGAGCTACGATTTCCGAAAAACATAAAGGTGTGAGATTCATATTTAGCGAAATATTGGGGTTTTAATAGAATGTGATATCAGCATCTATCAATTGACAGAATGAGATATCAACATTTGACGGATGTGATATCGATTTCGGAATTTCGCTGTCGGCATTTCACTGCTATCTCTATCGGGATATCGCAGTCGGCCTTTCACTATTTCGCAATCGGCTTTTCGCAGGGCTTTTGCTATTTCCTAATCGGATTTTCCTAGTCGTCCTTTCGCTATTTTGCAATTGGATTTTCGATGTTAGCTTTTCTTTGAAACTGTTGATACTACGTGTGGGTTTAAACAAGACCAATCTTTTTATGATATTTCCATTTATTTGTTACGATTTTCGGATTCCTAAGAATTGCAATTTATTTCCTTAAAACTACAGAAGGATTCCTAAAAAGGTTTTATGCCTTTTTCATAAATTTACTTGTTTTATTCAAAAATAAAAGAGTAAATATAAAACTTATACTATTTTATCTAAACAAGAAAGGATTCTATTCTAAAAAATTTAAAGGGTCCCCATTATTCTTTCTCCTAAGTCTAAAGATAATGGGGGGTTATTGAGTACCACAATAATTGGCGACACACTGGTCGTAACAGTTAATCTCTGTAAAAATACATAAAATACAACCTTTATCAAGAAATTTGTTAGAAAGTTTAAAAATGATTGAAGTTTGGATCGATATAGATAACTTCGAGATGAAATAACTTGTTTTATACTAAAGTTTCTCAAGGTTTGTTATAGATGAAAATATTTTTTATGTAAATCAGTCGCTAATAGGTTGAAAAGATAAAGTAAAAACTATTAGAAGCTTAGCGTATTGGATAAAATTATTAGTCACTGGTAGAGCCTCTGCTGCCAGTGAGTGTTAATAGCCTCAACAAGGTTACCATTTAACCAAAATGAACCCATATCCCATCCATATTATAATAATAGTCTCTAGAGGTAATGAATTTATTTTTCTTCTTTTTTATTATTTTTATTTATTTGTTTACTTCAAAGTCATTATCTTGGTTTGGTAGCCAGAAAATTGATAATGTCATTCACAAGTTATCATAAAATTGAACAAGCCGACTCGTAATGAGATCTCTTGTCTCAAATTGTGGTGACTATGAGCCACTATCTTGGTTTGGTTGTCAATAGTGATTATGTCAATTTTATTAGTCTCTCATGATCATGGTAAGTAGGCTTGTGATGAGACCTCTTAACTTTTAATTTTTTTATATTTTTGAATTACACTCTGCAAAAAAAAAAAGGATGGGGAGGTTTCATCCACTCTTTACGAGTCTTGGATGACATCTTTAAGTAAAATATGCTAAAGACTCTGTAATAATTTATGCTTTTATAAAGATAACTTTTCAAAACCACTTCACAACAAATAGATCTTTTAAGAGTTTCAAACCAAAAGATTTCACAATTAAATGGTTATCTTATCTCAAATCTTTAAAATAGATTCAATATTTAGATTCCAATTTAAAGTATTTCTTTCTAAATTGTTTCTTAAATAAGTTAACAATTCAATAACAAAGAGAAACTTCCAATGTGTTTTTCAAAAGCATAGTACTTTAATAACAAAAAATGAAATGGTATTTTCATATAAAAATATTTACATATTGTACAAGAGAACATATGTACTTTACAAGAAAAAAAAATTTGAGTATAAGTCCATTAACAGGAAGAGTTTCCTTCTTCCCTTGTAAATCTTGCAAGATGAAAGTTGATGGACCTATCTTCTCAAAAATATGAAAGGGACCAAGCCAGAGTTTTTAAAATTTTATATGTTTTCCTTTATCCTCATGCACCTTATCCCATTTCAAAACTAAGTCTATGATTTCAAAATTTGTATATTTGACTGAATTCATATCAAATTAAGCTTTGACCAATTTTTGATGGTGAGCATGGATTAGATTAGCTTTATTTATTTCTTCTTCCATCTTAAGGATTTGAGATATTCATAATTATAAAGTGGAAGAAGGTTGTTCTTCAATTAATTGAACTAGGGCCAATGAGGGGAGAGCTAGATTTGGAGGTAGGATAGCTTCTTTCCCATATACCAAATGAAAAGGAGAAGTACCTATTGAGGTCTTCTCAGTTGTTCTATTAACCCATAAAGCGAATATTAAAGCTTTGTGCCAGTTCTTTTGATTTTGGTCGATAGTTCGCTTGATAATCATTATAACATTTTTGTTAGTGGATTATGCTAAGTCATTTCCCTAATGGTAATAATTTGCATAGTACTTAAGCTTAAATACTCTCTTTAAAGAAAATTCAGTCATCACATTTCCGGAAAAATAAGAATCATTGTCAAAAATAAGAGCATGACGGATACCAAACCTGGTAATAATAAATTGTCAATGAATTCAATTATGCTCCCAGAATTGGCTTGCTTCAAAGGTATTTCCTCTACCCATTTCGTAAAATAATTTGTTGCAGTGAAAGTGTACCTCTGTTGTTTAGAAGAATGAGCAACGATCTCACCTATTATGTCCAGTCCCCATTGCTCAAAAGGTTGTTCAATGTTAACTGGTTGCAAGGGCATAGAATATTTCCTCTATCTTCCTGAAGAAGATTGACAAATGTTTCATCTTCTTACATACATGTGGGTATCTTTGAATAAACTCAGTCAGTAATATCTAGCATGTAGAATTTGTGAGCAGTTGTATCTCCACTGTAATGTCCACTTTCTGGCCCATCATGAAGTTCTTGTAAGACATTTTCTACTTCATCTTTTTCCAAACATTCTTAACAAAACAGAATCATAATTTTTCCTAAATAACACATCATTGATGAGTTGATATTGATTGGATTTCAATCTCAAGGCTCTCTTTTTCTTAACATTAAGCTCAAGTGGAGCATAACCATTTTTCAAATAAAATATTAAGTCAGCATATTGAGACTGAGTTTTAACTGGGAGTACCTCTATGATTTGTTCAATATTACATGTTACTTCATCTACTTATGTATCATTCATTCCTCTGACTAACCTGCAAAAACATTGACCTTTTACAATTTTAGTGGGTTTGGTTTCTAGATCATATTCTTGTAATGTAATAACTTGGTTAGCCTTTTTTTCTCCTAACTCCTTTTGAATAAGTAATTGCCTGACTGCTAAGAAAGGAACAATAAATTTAACATGAGTTTTTATAAGAAAAGGGTCTAAAATATTTAATAGCTCTGTATATTGTGAAGGCTTGTTTTTTTACTCCTGAATAATTTAATTTAGCTCCTTGAAAATTTGAGCTGAAAAAAAGCAATAGGAGCTTCAATTTTTTGTTCATTCAATTGTGTCAAACCTGCCACATATGATAATTCAGAGGAAAAATTATATAAGATAAATTGATCCAAAAAATTGGGAGATGATAGAGAAGGGGCATCAATTACGACTTGTTTGATTGATTTAACTGCTTCTCTTTCATGATCTCCCCATTTAAAAAGCTAATCTTTCTTGATCATTGTTTGTAATGGTAGGATGATTTGAGAAAATTCAGGGATGAATCTCTTAACAAAATTGATCTGGCCAAGAAAATATTGCATTGATTTTGTGGTATGTGGTAACGGAATTTCTAAAATTGTTTCATTTATTTTTGAATCAATACAAATTCCATGTTTGGATACAATAAAACCAAGGAGTTTGTATCCGCTAAGAGAAAAAAAATGATTTCTTGGGGTTTAGAGAAATTCCATACCTTTTGCATCTTTCAAAGATCTGCGTTAAATCATGCAAATGATTATTTCTCCTTTTTTAATATATGGTAATATCATCTAGATATACCACAACAATTTTATTAACCAACCTTTTGAAAGCAATGTCCATCGCTCTATGAAACGTAGCTCCTACATTCATTAGCCCAAAAGGCATATTCTGATATGCATATGTTCCCCACTTTTTTCTAAACATAGTTTTTAATCGGTCTTCTGGATGAACAAGGATCTGATTGTATCTTGAAAATCCATCTAAAAATACATTAGTTCGGAACCAGTAACTGATTGTAGAACTTGTGCCATTGATGGGAGGGGAAAATTGTCCTTTTGACATGCCTTACTTAAATTCCTAATATCAATACAAATGTGAATATCACCATTCTTCTTTCTAACCAATACAAGATTAGAAACCCATTTGGAATATCTCACTAGAAAGATGACTTTGGCTTTTAGAAGTTTATTCAACTTGCTTTTAATCTAAGTCTCCCAATTCGGATGTATCCTCCTAAGTTTTTGTTGAATGGGTTTAACATCGAGTACCATTGGGATAATGTGTTGAATGATGAAAGCATCATAAGTTTTCAGATCTTGATAATTCCAAGAAAAGATGTCTTTATATCTCTTTAATAGATGAATAAATACATTTCTTTCTTCATATGAGAGATCAAGACCTAAGTTAATATTTCGGGGTTTGATATCAGATCCTAGATTAACTAATTCAAATCTCAAAATTGAACTTTGAAGTTTGCAGTTGTTGACCTTTTTAAATCTATCTTTTAGATCGTAAATATCCTCAAGCTTAACTACAGGTTTTGGCAGAGCATTTTTTTCATTTGATTTATTCAATTGAGAAGCATGTTCATCCTCATCAATTACTTGGTCAAGATAGGATTCTTCATATGTTAAAAAATCTATGATATCTTCATCATCATTGAATACTTGCCAATTGGTAACATTATCAGGAATAGATGGGCGAAAAATCAACTCTATAGAAAATTTGTCTGGACTAAAATCTTCGGGTGGGATTAATTTAGATGCAACATCGGCCAAAAGATCAGCACTGGCATTATGTATTCTTGGTATTTGAGAAATATTGAATGCTACAAAATGTGAAGTAAGATTTTGAATTAAGGATTGATAATGCCTAAGGTGATTTGAAATGGGATATTGTTTCTAACTTGTTTTAAAACAATTTCATAATCACCAAAGATTTGAAGATATTCAACACCAAGATTTATCGATATATACAATTCTTGTGCTAATGCTTCATATTTTGCAATATTATTAGTACATTCAAATTCTAGCCTACATGTAAGCATAGTTTTTTTACCATTAGGGCTTATTAATATACATCCAACTCCTACACCGTCACTAGCTTTAGAACCATCAAAATAAAGCATCCAAGAAAAAAAATTGATGCTTATTTACAAAAGTATCTACAACATTAATACATTTAGTAAAATATGTTTGAAAATAATTTTCAATTTGAGAAGAAACAAAATTTGCTATAAAAGGAGATTCCTGAGCTATAAAACTTCCAAAGAAAGATTCTGAAGAATAATTGCCAAGGATGTTATTTGTAAAAACTACAGGCTCATTTTCTTAATCCAAATTAGTAAGCGAGTGTTTCATATGCTTTTCCCTTCCTACCTAAATTTAATTTGTTTTTCCATTGTAAGGAAGCCATATATGTGACCAATCTATGGCGAAATAACCATGCAATTTGGAAAATTATGATTCAGATTATCCACAGTATTATGTTCAATATGTCGACGTTTCGAACCCCAAAGGGGGTCCATCATCGGGACAAAAAATGATAGATTATGAATGATAGATAGATCGATTGAGAGAAGAATCTTTCGACCAAAACAGATTTTTATTAATTCTGTTGGTATTAATGTCATAATGTTATGCTCTTAACCTGCAAGACGATACCAGAATACCAGATATGCGAGAAATATACCCAGAACATAGAATAGTGAGTAACAAAAGCAAGTATTTTATTATTCAGAAAGCAATGTTCACTTGCCTCTTGGAGGGGGCAACCTCCAATAGAGCAGAGCTCGATGACAAAATAAGACACGATGCTCCTCGCAGGGAGACTCTATCATTTATATATGACTCATACATGCAATACTATGGATCAATACCATGGTTCTTATTAATACCATCTATCTAATACCATGGCCCATTTGCAACTAACTGTGGTCCCATCATTAAATGTGGGTTAACCACTTACAATTATAAATATGGGTTTTATTGACTCTTTACTTAACTATAACTATGACTCGATCCTATTACATAAATAAGGTGGTTAGGGTGGGACCCTAACATGCCCTCCCCCTTAAGAATAGCCTTGTCCTCAAGGCTGAAGCTGCAGAAATTGCTGAAGAATAGTGGTTGGTTCCCAGGTTGCATCTTCCGGAGAGGTGTCTTTACACTTGACGAGGACTTCCTTGATCATGCGGCCACGCAGGTTTCGTTCTCGTGTGTCTAGGACCTGTTCAGGTTGGAGCCAGATTGACCCTTCTTCATCCAATTCAGGTAGACTGGTTTGAATTCTGCAATTGTTCCCAATCACTTTCTTGAGGCATGAGACATGGAAAACTGGATGGATTTTTGGAGTGGGTGGGCAAGCTAGCTTGTAGGCCACTTCTCCAATGCGCTGAAGTACTTGATACGGTCCGTAGAATTTTGGAGATAGTTTCTGACAACCCTTGTCTTTGAGTGATGTTTGTGTATATGGTTGCAGCCTCAAAAATACTTGATCCCCTTCTTGAAATTGGCGCTCTGAGCGATGCTGATCGACCTGTTGCTTCATGTTGTTTTGAGCTTGATGAAGATTCTCTCTAAGATGGGCGAGCATGGTTGTGCGGTTTTGTAGGAATTGATCCACTGCTTGTACCTTTGAGCACCCCTTGATATAAGAAGTAGGGGAAGGAGGGATTGACCATAAACGGCTTCATAGGGAGTCACTTTGGTGGGTGCATGATAGTTGGTGTTATACCACCATTCAGTTAAAGGTAACCACTGTACCGAAAGATGTTGCTTTCTGAAGTGAAACACCTAAGGTAGGTTTCTAGACATTTGTTGATGGCTTCAGTTTGACCATCCGTTTGTGGATGATAGGAAGTACTGAGTTTTACTTGGGTGCCCTGTAGCCTGAAGAGTTCCTGCCAAAAATTACTGGTGAAGATTGGGTCATGATCAGACACAATAGAAGTGGGCATGCCATGCAATTTGAAGATCTGATCCATAAAAGATTGAGCGACCAAAGTCGGTGTAAAAGGGTGGCGTAGGGCGCAAAAATGAGCATACCTAGAAAGTCGATCCACAACCACCATGATGACTGACTTGTTTCCTGACTTTGGAAGACCTGTAATGAAATCCATAGAAACCTCCATCCATATTGATGCCGGAATGGGCAATGGTTGTAATGTGCCTGGTGCTTTGAATGTCTCCCCTTTGTGGCACTGACAGATATCACATTCCACTACAAAAGTAAGGATGTCCTTTTTCATGCCTGTCCAAAAAAATGATCTTCTAGTGTGAGCATACATCTTCTGAAAGCTTGAATGTCCTGCAATGGGGGATGAGTGCAATTACGCCAAAATGTGGCTTTTGAGGGTGGATGTTGGTGATATTACGACTCTGTCCTTGTAGCGAAGAATCTCATCCTGCCACAAGTAGCCCTTGGTGGAATTTGGATCCACCTACAATTGAGTAATGAGTTGGGAGAGCCAGGGATGTGAAAACCATTCCCTGCAAGCCTCTTCAATCCATTCTGGAATGGGAAGGGAGATTGCGAGCAGGGTACTTTCCTTCTCAAATTGGCGAGATAATGCATCTGCTACACTATTTTCGCGCCCTTTCTTGTAAATGATCTTATAATCATATCCCAGCATTTTGGCAAGCCATTTATTTTGTTGTGGGGAGGATAAGCGTTGCTCCAAAAAATATTTAAGATTGTGATGGTCTGTACGGATTTGGAAACTTCGCCCCAATAAGTAAGGTCGTCAGGTATCTACTGCATGTAAGATGGCCATCATTTCCTTCTCATAGGTAGATTGTCCTAGATTCTTCCCACTTAGTTGTTGGCTTGTGAAGGCCAAGGGTCGACCTTCCTGCATTAAGACCGCCCCAATACCCATACCCAAAGCATCACATTCAATGACAAAAGGTTTGGTGAAGTCGGGCCAGTGCTAAAACTAGAGTGGAACACATGGCATTTTTGAGAGCTGTAAATGCCTGTTGTGATTCATCATTCCAGAAGAATGAATTTTTCTTGAGGAGTTGAGTGAGGGGATTCGCAATGCAACCATAATTGTAGAAAAATTTGTGACAATAGCCTGTGAGACCCAAAAATCCTCTTAGGCTCTTCAAGGTCTTAGGTTGAGGCCAATCCTGCATTGCCTGGATCTTTTTGGGGTCTACCTTGACACCTTCACGCCCACAATGTGGCCCAAATACTCAACTTCTTCCATGCCAAAAGAACAGTTGGACATCTTAACAAATAATTTATGCTTGCGGAGCAGTTGCAAGAGCAGATCTACATGCTGAAGATGTGCGGCCCAAGTGCAACTGTAGATGAGGATGTCATCGAAGAAAACAAGGACAAATTTCCTGAGATATGGTTTGAGAAGGTGGTTCATAAGGCTCTAAAAAGTATATGGGGCATTACAAAGACAGAATGGCATGACCAGGAACTCATAATGGCCTTCATGAGTTCTGAAAGCAGTCTTTGGAATGTCGACTTCCTTCATGCGAATTTGGTGATAGCCTGAGCGAAGATCCAGCTTAGTGAAGAATTGAGCCCCATTGAGTTCATCCAGCAAATCATTAACAACCGGGATGGGAAATTTATCTTTGACTGTCAACTTATTGAAGACCCTAAAGTCTGGACACATACGCCATTCCCCATCTTTCTTGAACACCATGACCACCGGTGATGAATAAGGACTAATGTTGGGACGAATGACACCTGCTTCCAAAAGTTCCTTGATTATTTTTTTCTATTTCATTCTTTTGGGTGAACGGATATCTGTATGGGCGCACATTTGGTGGTTGGGCCCCTGGAACCAAGGTGATTCTATGATCATGTTCCCCTCTCAAGGGTGGAAGCTCATGAGGCTTGTCAAAGACTGCCATATGGTTATTTAAAATCTGTTGCATCTCGGGACGAATCAGTAGAGAATTGGGTTCGACAACCTGGATGGCATTAAATTGAGCTATAACTCCATGATGGCCCTTTTTTAACAATTTTTCCATCCTATGTGAGCTGATGATAGAGGGCGCTCCCTCCTGGAGTCCGCAGAGGGTATGTGTGGAGTTGTTCTGCTTAAAGCTCATATATAACTCCTGGAAATCCATTGTGATTGGCCCAAGAGTGTGAAGCCATTCAGCACCGAGGACGATGCCGCACCCTCCCATGTGTATGGAAAACATGTGGGTCTTCAACTTATAATCCCCCATTTGAAGTTTGACATTTTCACAGCAGCCTTCACATTTCATTGTTCCCCCATCCGCAATTTGGACTTGGAAGTTAGAAACTACTCATACAAAACAATGCACTGCTTCCGCGACTTTTTGATGGATGAAATTATGTGTTCTACTATCAATCAAGACTACTATTGGGCGATGCTTAATAAAACATCTAATTTTGAGAGTTTGAGGTGAAGAAATCCCTGCCAAAGCATGCAATGAAATAACTTGTTCGTCAGGGACATTGTCCTTCTGGTTTTCCTCTTCTGCCTCCTCAGGTTCCTCAAGTGGTGGGGCTTCCTCCAATGAGCTATAATCAGTGGCATCAATTTGAAATAATTTGGGCTCCTTGCATTTATGACCTGGGGAGTATTTTTCATCACAGTAGTAACATAATCCCTGCTTTCTTCGTTCAGCCATTTCTGCAGGTGACACCTTTTGAACCTTAAGTGTTTGAGTCGTGTTGTGAGCCTGTGGGGGGTGACCCTTGGCGGTGAAATTTGGGCGAATAGACTGGGCCACTAACGCACGTTCCACATTACGAGCTACCTTGCAAGCCTCCGACCATGTGGGAGGGTGGTGCAATCGGATGTGGGCTTGTACGGCCTCTTTAAGACCACTGATAAAACATTTCGTGTAGAACGCATTTGGGAGACCCCTAGTGCGGAAAGCTAAGGCTTCAAAAGCCTTAACATATTCATCTACTGTGCCAGTCTGTCGGAGCTTAGTGAGACGACCCAAAAAAGCAGAGTCATGGTCAAAGCGCTCTGTAAGAGCTTTTTTAAAGGCATCCCAAGTCAAAAAACTTCCATTGCAACGTTGATGCCATTCCCACCATTGCCATCTTTCATTGTCCAAATACATGCTCCCCACCATAAGCTGAGTCTCATTATCTAAGATGTTATTCAAATTGAAATACTACTCCATTTGTAATACCCATGCTACCGGGTGAGAACCATCAAATTTATGCATATACAGCTTGGGAGGTCGCGGACGGGATTGTTGGTGGGTGCCCCAGAGGTGAAGAGAGTGGCTAGACTCACCCTCACTGTGTCCATTGCCAATATACGCCTCCTCGCGGGCTTCCGCCTTGCCCTTAGAGAGTGTGTTATTTAGTCTGTCAAGCTGATCTTGGATGTCTTTCAAGGATTGTTCAAGTTTGTCTATCTTCTCATTGGCCATAGCTTGAGCTCTAGTTGCTACCATGCACCGATCTGATGTACTTGAAATTTGGGACCGCCCGAAATTTTTTTCACTAACAATTGAATGGTACCACCTTGCTCAGCTCTTCGTCCTGATTCTTATGGGATAGATCACCAATAAGCACCCCCAGGGGTCTTAGACTCATAAAAATCCTAACAGAGTTTTACTCCTTGCTTAGGAATACTGCAGTAGCCGAATCCTCAAAATGTCAATGATGCCAAAGGTCCTGCGAAAATCACGCCCAGGTATAGGAACCCCACACAACTACTCACATCTGGTGGATCTAAGAGATTTGAATGGTTGATCGGATAGCTTTGAGCGACGGAACAGATTGTTGTTGCAGATCTAATGGATCTAATGGATCTAATAGATCGGAATGGTTGGTCTGCTAACCCGGAACTGCGGGACTGATGTCTGCTACTGCTGTAAACCCCACTTGCGAGATCTGACCTGGCAGAGATTATGCATGATCCCGAGATAGAAAAGGGAACTATGGTCTCGAGGAGTGTCAGGTGCTACAGATCGCAATATACATAAGGGTCTGACAGTAGTACTCGGCCCAATGTTTCAGGGCTCTAACTAAGGAGGATCAACCGTACCCTTAGTTGTACAACCCGACTACCCTATCATACGGGCAAGTAATCTCTCTGAGTGTTGTTCTCGGTGTACTGTAGCATCAAGACGACCGACGGTTTATCTATGGCGAGGTTTCAAAGGAGCTAGGGGGCTTTCGATATACCCAGAGGGTACATGGAAGACAGTCTATGCGCGATTCTGTCTAATGTGATACTACTCGAAGGGGTACCCACAGGGGTTACAAGGGAGTCCAACAAGAGTGACCACCTCTTGTATTTCCTGTGTGCATGCCTCCCCAAATCCGTAGGTTTATGCGCTCAACGACAGAACCCGTGGTTTAAAGACGTCGGAACATGTCTCTAGCCACAAAAAAAAAATTGCTAAGAAATGGAGATCCCACCTACCCTGGAAAGTGCTCTGATACCACTAGTTATGCTCTTAACCTGCAAGACAATACCAGAATACCAGATATGCGAGAAATATACCCAGAACATAGAATAGTGAGTAACAAAAGCAAGTATTTTATTATTCAGAAAGCAATGTTCACTTGCCTCTTCGAGGGGACAACCTCCAATAGAGTAGAGATCAATGAAAAAATAGGACACGATGCTCCTCACAGGGAGTCTCTATCATTTATATATGACTCATACATGCAATACCATGGATCAATACCATGGTTATTATTAATACCATCTATCTAATACCATGGCCCATTTGCAACTAACTGTGGTCCTGTCATTAAATGCGGGTTAACCACTTACAATTATAAATATGGGCTTTATTGACTCTTTACTTAACTATAACTATGACTCTATCCTATTATATAAATAAGGGGGTTAGGGTGGGACCCTAACACAAAACCTATGTGCTCATTCATTGTGGACAATGATAGTCGGGTTCCTAAAATTAATATAGGTTGTAGAATTAATTCAATGAATGAGCACGTAGGTTCTGACATTAATACCAACAAAATTAATAAAAATATGTTCTGGTCAGAAGATTCTTCTCTCAATCAATCTATCATTCATAATCTATCATTTTTTTTCCTGATGATGGACCCCCTTTAGGGTTCAAAACGATGACATATTGAACATAATACTATGGATAATCTGGATCATAATTTTCCAAAAATCTATCACAGAAGATTAAAGTCTAACATAACTATGCAATTTCTCAGACCAATCTCTTCTTAAGATAAGACTATAAAATTCATGAATATCAGCAATCAAAATATCAATAATCTGACAAACCCTTGAATTTGAGGATAATCTTATTAAAACATAATTTAATTCTCCTAAGACCTTAACCTTGGTTCTATCTAATTGCACAACATCTTTCAGGTGTTATGTTCTCTTTGAGACAAATTGAATATGACATTATATTTGAGGAAACATCTAAGTCTATTAGGAAATTGTGAACATTTTTATTGAAAATCTCAAAGGTTAATAAAAAACAAGGGGTGTGAGAATTGGATCGATCTCCAATTAGAATTGCATATGAGGCATCAATTTTGTCAGGAGTATCACTTGGAGGCTTTCCTTTTCCTAATGAGGCTTTTGCAGTTGGCAAAGGAGATGTAAGAACAACATTTAATTCTTTGACAAAGAACTTTTGTTGTTGCTTAAGTTTTCTTACCTCATACATGGAAATATTAGCTTTTACTTTCTTCATATCTTCCACAATATTATACTCTATATATTTGCTAGAAACAATAAGAGTTTTTGATGTAGAAGGAGAATTGGAAGAGGATGGGATGGATTCAGAATATTTGGAAGGAGATTCCTTCGTTTTGCTTCTATCCTTACTGACAGGAGTAACTGATCTTTGTTTTGAACTTGAAGAAGGTGAATCTATAGATATTTTACTCCTAGTATCTACAGGTAAGGCTTCTTCTTCTTCCTCATTTTCTAATCTAGTGAGGATAAAACCCCATAATCTATCTGCTTTGACCAGCTCTTCTTCTTCCCATTCTTCCACAGATAAAGATGATTATTCATCCTCTTCTTGATCTGATTCAGCATTAGATATGGCATTAGGTGGTTGAGATGATGAAGGTTGAGCTTTCTTAAAGGGTCTGAAAGGATTTTTGAGGAATCTGAGACTTGTTTTTTAATCTCCACCATTTCATTTGACATTGCTTTAAGGACTTTCTATAATCCTTCTAAATCTAAAGGGTCTTTTGATGGCTTCATTTTGGTTTCTTCTTTGAAAGTCACTTTCTTAGATTTTTTCTCTTCCGGAATGGTTTTCTTCTCTAAGGTTGAAATATTTTTTTCAACAGATAAAGCTTCTTTCATATTATCACTTATAGTGATTTTATTAGCTCTATCTACGAATATGGAAATATTCGAGGGCAGTGCAGAAATATACCATTTTAACTATACAGCTTCACCAGGTTGTGAAGTTTCTGGAATCTTGTTAACCAATTTGTTGAACCTAGAATTAAAACCTTTTATTCTTTCATTTGGGTTTGTTTTAAAATTGGAAATATCATTAATTATCATAGTAGTTGTACTATTGTCTCCAAATTTTATCAAAAATTGTTCCTGAAATGCATTCCAAATATTAATTGAACCTTATGGTAAAGAAAAATATGAGGATCTTGTTGATCCTACAAATGTATATGGAAATAGTCTACATACACAATCTTCTTTTGAAACCCCTTTGAGATTAATAGCCAGCATATAATTATGCAAATGTTCTTCAGCTTAAATCCCTTCATCAAGATTGAACTTAGGTAACCATCTTTTTGGATATTTAGGCAAAGGATGAATGGGTGTTGGCATGTTAACAGCACCTAGATTTGTCCAAGGTCTAGTAGCCATTATGGGAATTTGAATAGAAGAAGTTGATTGTGTGGAATAAGTATCCCCTATGCTAGTACTACCTAAACTAGCACGTGTTGGCTAGGAATGGGCGATAGGGATGAACAGATTGGTCGGATGAGAAAATTTTAATGAGGCGAAATGAAATAAAGGTGTTTTTGGCGGAGATGAAGACAAAATCTCACTAGTTGATGATTGAGCTTCAGACATTTTGGTATTTCTTTGGTGGGAAGGTAAGGGAAACTCAAATGGAGTGACCCCGAGTTTCTCACTTTGAGAACGAGTCAACATATGAGAAGTGGGAAAAGATGATGATACGCTACCTTCAGATAACTCGGAATATTGAGGCTTTTCTTGGGAAATAGAGATTCCTTCTAGTTTCTCAATTAAAGTTTGAACTTCAAGAAACTCATGTACAGGAGGTTGATCGGTTGTCTTAGGGCATGTACTAGGAGATTCGGTTACAACTTCCGGTCTATGGGGTAGGAGATTTCGAGTGAGACCTGGAAGTTGAGGGAGATTTAGAGGGCAAATGACTATTCAAATGACCTTTTGATTTGGAATTAGACCTTATTTCCATTCATAGTCAGGGGCCCTCCTTCTAGCGCCAAAAATGTTGAAGGCTGGAACTTGAGTGCCTCAACATCGGGGAAAACCACCCGGTCGGGAGCTTAAAGCAACTTTGTTTCCATTGAAATTGGCGGGTCTGACTAGGTATAAAGGGACCAGTTTCCTATTTTAAAGAGTGTAATTATAATAACATAATGAAACTAATGAAATAATTTTATAGCTAATGATAAAACTATTAAATAAACTTATTCTACCTATTTCCCAGGATAGCACTTCTTTATATGTGAGTCAATGAAATATTTCACAAAGTACATAACAATGTAGATCATTCAATACTTTTATGAAAAGAAATCATATATGATCAAATAAATTAATTAAATAGTCAGTTAATTTAGTTGGTTAAAACTCAATCACATAAAAGACCTTGTTATCCCATACATAATCACAAATCATTCAATTATGCACATCAATAGTGATAATGACTAATTGTTTTCAAAACATTTATATAACAAAATAATGTATAAGATATTAACTATCTAATTCAATAACACATAGTGATAACATAAAGATAATAGTACCTGATGCATTAACGCTCTGCTTATGAAAAGATAGCTTTCAGGCTCAGCTTCTCAATTAGATAACTTTGGATGAAACAATAGTGCAAGTTCAAAGTTGTCTTCTCAAAATTCTGGACCCCTTTCCAAATGCATGGAAGGGGTTTAAATAACCTATTAATATTACAAAAATATTAAACTTAAAATAAAAGTCTTCAGAAAATATTCAACAAACTAATCTAAGGTAAAGGACAGATAAAACAGTGATCTATTGTAACAAGAACTCGTGACTATGCTCCAGATTCATTCTTCATCTATTCTCTAAGACCATATATGTTCGTGAGTTGCTTCAGTTGGGGGGGATGTACCGATTGCATTCACATTTGTCCCGTAAATATTGCATCACTAAGCGTTGGGATAAGTTGCACTGTTTCATTTGAGAGACACCTTAGCACAAGCCACTGAATATGTGGTTTCACAAGGAGATGCCAATAAATTTCAAGGTTTGCTTGTGATAAAATTTGAATATCTTCAATCTTCTTCTTATATGTTTCCTACCAATATTGTTTTAAAGTTTTGACATCTGGCAAGGTCTCCTTCGGGAATTTCGGTATTAGATTGGCCTGCAATAACGTATCTGTAATGTATTCAATGAAATTTGAGGCAAGATTTATGGCTCTGATAATAGCCATTTCTTCCCGTTTCATTTTTATATCCCAGTCACCGAAAATGATATCCTTTTGTGATTATTCAATTCGAGGAAGATCAATTGATCTTCCCTAAGTATTGTCTTGCCAATTTATGTACTCAAGGATTTTCTCATCAATTTCTTCATAAAACGTCCTCAAATCAGACAGTTGGTTTACTAAAGAATCATTGGTCTTTGACAAGTCATGAATTAGAGCCAATTTGTGATAGAAGATAGCATGTTGCTTTGTTAGGATTATATCCAGTTCCAATGCCTCCTTGCGGACTTCATTTATCTCTGGATTTCCCTCAATTGGTTTATCCTTTGTTGCAATTGCAGTATATGTTCATCTTTGTCCTTTACTTCAAATTCAAATAGTTGTTTTAAATCATTAAAACTTTTTTATAACTCGGTAAGGTTTGCTTGTCATTGTTGTTGTATTGCTTGCTTTTCAACTTGGAAACTTTTCTCTAAATGAAAAATCCTTTGATCTTTTTCCTTTATTAGTAGTTGTATTTCTGCAAATTTCTCAATGGTAGCACTAGCGTAAGCACCTGCGTACTAAGATAGCTTGTTCAACTCCTTGTCAAGGTATGTTTGAGCTCCTTTCTGAAGAACTTGAAAAGGAGTTTCATTTGAAACTAGAGCTTGCGATTGTTCTAACTTTATTTTCTTTCTTGACCTGCGCATCACTTCTTTATGTTTTGGATTGTCAAATGTGTCCAAAGGCGGGATTTATTCAATCTTGAGGACTATCTCGACAGTAGGGAATACACGAATTATTTCCATATCATCAGCAATAGTTGATTTATCGACAATTTCAGCATCAATGTTCTTCTCGGGAGTCTTAGGAATAGTAATCCCTTGGGAAGCATCAACATTAAATGAGGTTATCCATCTAGTTTCTGGAACATGTTCTATCTCTTTGTTGATTGTAAACTATTCTGCTTGCATATGGGCTGACATACCTATAACCCAAGTTTCTTTGGTTGTGAAAACACAATCGAACTCCTCCCATACTTCATTCAATTTTTTCTCCTCTTTAATTTCGCTTGTTTTCTCAATAGCTACAATAGTTGTTTCGAAGACTTGGGAAATAATTGGAGCTTTAGAAGAGGAAGTTGATGTATCTGAAACTTTTGAGTTCTGTTGAGATTGTTTTAATAGATAATCTGGCAAATGGGTTATTCTTCGTTGACGATATTGATTGAATCTAATCAATTCGTTTGGACTTAGACGATTTGCTGCCAATTTTTCTACCATAGCATACTCTAGAACCAATTCAAACAAATCATTGAACTTGTCAGGCTCACTTGAAAACTAACCTTAGCACGTGTTGTAACATCTTTCATGACACCATTAGGGTCATATGGCATGTTTGGTATGGTTGGAAAACTAAAGGCTTCTAATTGTGCAATTTCAAGCAAGAAATGCTTGAAATTATCTAAGGCATAGGTACCATAGGAGATAGGAAAAGATGGTCAGGCATTTTTCTTGGCATATTTAAGCACTTTAGTCAAACCCTTACCAACTGTTTGATAAAAAAATTCCTTGGCTAGCAACTTATCCAGGACAAAAAGAGGAAAAACATGAGGATGGGAAAGGCTACCAAAAACTTGAATGTAAGTAAATGACTCTTCCCCAAACCACTTTCCTAGCAGCTTTAAGTCTCTATTGGCTTCTGCAATGAGTCTAGGGGCTTTGTTGCCAAAGACCTCTTAGTGGATAGGGAGCATGATCTTATGACAGATTTATAGAAGTGAGCATGGTATTTGGTTTCCCAAAGTATATCGAGATAAACAGATATAGGACTAGGAAATTGGTCTATCCATTTCCATCCTAGAGATGGAAAATCATAAGTCTAAAAGAAAATTGCATCGATGACATAGGCGCTCATAAAGAAAAGAGGAGTCATTCTCTCAAGAACATTGTGCTTTTGTCTATAATTGTGGATTTGAGTGGTCAAATTGTTGGACAAAATAATCGCCCAATCCATGATGTAGCCATCAGCATCGGCTTCTATTAATGGCACCCATTCTTCAAAGAATATATGTGTATCTAGATAACCATAGCCGCGACATAACATAGCAACAATATATACCTATTTCCTCACGCTTATGTTTGTATGGGTCCCCTCTCCATTCTCTAATCAGCTCCGCAGGATTCAGATTCTCTTGCATGAATTTTTGGACGAATTGTGTATCATATTTCTTCTGAGGTTGAGGTAGATTATACATTTTCCTTAAATCCTCAAATTTAAAAGACCCAGTAATTGTCTTCTTCGAAGTTATAAACTTTTTTTCAGTAATGTCCATATTGTCAACACCCCATCTTACCATATTTGTGTATGGCGGAATTTTGGGGCGGGCAGCAATTTTGTGGAGAAATGAATTGGCCACATCATTCCATGCGTCGTTATTATTTGGAGGAGAATCATCAGCAGTAGCAGTCTGTTTCTCGATTATTCTTGGATTTTCATCCGTGAATAGTTTGGATATTGCCTCCTAGGAGGAGGAACCTACATTCGGAGTGCATGTAGTATCTGTAAACAAAGGAGACATCTTGGATACTTCTTCAGGGGGCAAGGCTAGTTCTTGTTGAATTATGGACTTTCTTCTCCCCTTGATTATCCTTGGCATGTCCTTTAACTGCTCGTTATTGGAATTTACATGTTAAGAAACAAACCACGATAAGCAGCAAGAACTCAAAAGATGCAAAGAGTCATATTAATTCAATGCAAGCCTTATGTAAAATCCTTTCACATTAACTCAAAATTATTACAAATCATCAAAAAACCTTGAAATGAGAACTACGCAGAGTGGTCATTTAATTTTCAAAATTTTGTTCACATGACGCTGACACTTGTCATTATATCAAGAAATTCTTTATCGCAGTTTGCTATCGGCTCATATTTACATAACTTAACGATATGTGATTTCTGAAAAACATAAAGGTGTGAGATTCATATTTAGCGAAATATTGGGGTTTTAACAGAATGTGATATCGGCATCTGTTAATTAACGAAATGCGATATCGATATTGGACGGATTGCGATATTGGTTTCGCCATTTCACTATCATCATTTTGCTGCTATCATATCGAGATTTCACAATCGGATTTTCGCAGTTAGCCTTTGGATGTTTTGCAATTGGATTTCCGTTGTTAGATTTTCTTTGAAACCGTTGATACTGCATGTGGGTTTTAACAAGACCAATATTTTTATGATATTTCCATTTATTTGTTACGATTTTGGGATTCTGAAGACTTGCAATTATTTCCTTAAAACTACTGAAGAATTCCTAAAAAGGTTTTATGCCTTTTTCATAAATTTTCTTGTTTTATTCAAAAATAAAAGAGTAAATATAAAACTTATCCTATTTTATCTAAACAAGAAAGGATTATATCCTAAAAATTTTAAAGGGTCCCCATTATTCTTTCTCCTAAGTCTAAAGATAATGGGGGAGTTGTTGAGTACCACAATAGATTACCAAATATGTCTTGGAAAAACTTAGGAGATTATGTTCTTCTTGTTAGAAAATCAAGGTTCTTGTAGATTATAGTTAACTTTCCTTATTTGATAATTACTTGTGATGTTAGTTGGCCTTTTATTACTTTTATTTCTTTTTCATCAAGCAACTACCAAAACAATGAATATCAAAAAAAAACAAAGTACACAAGATATAGGCTCCAAGCCACGGCAAAACCCCTCAACGAGGAAATCCCAGAAAGAATATGTCGCTTCTTATACAATCAATTCAAAATGAGACTTCCAAGACCCAAAGACCAAAGCCAAGATTCATCCCAAGCACCAATTCATCCCTTACACAAGATCTCCTTCAAGCAAGATGAAATATTCTAAGGTCAACATAGATAGAACCTTTTTAAAGTTTTCCCCAAATAGGTCTCAAACTTCACCTCAGATCTGCAACTTTAGCCTACAATTTTTGGCCCTGTAATTAGCCCAAAAACCCTAGATTCTCATACATGTGGACAAAATTAGGTTTGATTTCAGCATTCCTTCCTTTGCTAGGTTTTTCTCCTTTCCCTCTTGTCCTTCACACTTGCTTTTCTTCTTCTTTGAGTGCAGATCGAACTTGTCATGCTTGATCTGCCAAATGAATCGAAGTTCCTTCTTATTTATAGTCTTCTTGATGGGTCGAATAGACTTCCTTTGGGACGACTTCTCATTTGTAAGTCAGACTTGGTCTTAGAGGATAATTTGACTTATTAGACTCACAAATAATATTTTTCTTTTGTTACAACAAGTCCAAATGGGACTATAATACATGAAATAAATTATTTCTTCACTCAAAAAGCCCTAGAAGCATGAAGAATATGCTTTGACTTAGACTTTGAGCATGAAACCCATGCTTAAAAAAATATTTTTCTCTTTTTATATATAAAATATATAATATCATGTTTACAGATGTCATTATGAAGACTGAATCTAGTTACATTCTCCAAAACTCCCTCTTAACTAGGAAGGTATTCATAATCCCATCATGAGATACAAGGAATCCTAAATTGAAGTATTCTCATAAGAAGAGTCAGATTTATAATCCATATTTAATTAAGCATATATGTCACAACCAACATTTTCAAAAAGGCCTTAACTAACGAGCTCTACTTATATGACAGCCTAATGTTGGGATAATTTGCGTGAGACACCACACTACCTCTAAAGGCACATACCCCATCCATATGTTCACTAGGTATGTCCTTTTAAGACTATTCTTACATTGGATTCCCAATCCTCTAAGAATATTATCCCTCTCCGACTACCCTTGTCTTGGATTCCCTACCTCATCCTCAAAGAGTATTGCTCTATGAGTTTACTTCTATCTTCAATTTTCTAATCCTCAAGAAGTACCAACCTCAGATGCTTGTCCAATGTTCCTGAATTCAATGTGTCACACATGTAATAAGAAGATCATCCACATATAAAAATATGATCACAAGTTCATCTTTGACCACTTTGATGTAGAGGTTAAGATCTGCAGAACTCTTGAAAAATCCAAGTCTCAGTTGATATGTATCCATCCTAGCATACCATGCTCTAGGTGCTTGCTTCAAGCCATATAGACCCTTCTTTAATCTGCAAACATGTATCTCCCTCTTATGAACTTCAAATCCTTGAGTTTGTTCAATGAAAACTTCCTCGCCAATGCTCCCATTCATAAAAGTGTTGTTAACATCAATTTGATGAATGTTCCATCCCATAGTGGCAGCCAAAGAGGCAAGTGATCTAATAGTGGTATACCTTACTATAGGAGCGAAATTTTCTTCATAATCGATACCTTCCTTTTTTGAAAAACTTTTGCCTCAAATCTAGCTTTATACTTATCGATGATCCCATCCACTGCATGTTTGATCTTATATATCCATTTGGAAGTGATAATATATTTTCCACTTGTTCTAGGAACAATTTCCTAGACATCATTCTTCATAATCGACGGATATTCTTCTTGTGTTGCATTCCTCCACTCTTGATGTTTAGTTGCATATTCATAGGAGGAAGGTTCAGCCTCAATGAGCTTAGTCATATAAGTTGCATAACCAGAATACCTTTTAGGCATTTTACTTTCTCTAAAGGTTCCCCTTGTTGTTGCATTTCCCTCTGCCTCTTGTAGAATTGTCCTCAACCAAGTAGGTCTCTTACAAGTTTCTATAATAACAACTTGTTGTGTAGGTTCATTGGGTTCTTCAACATCTTCTTGAATTGATGTAGGATCTTGAACATTGTCATCCCTTGAGATTTCTTCAAAAATGGGTACCTCTTCTTCATCATAATCCAAGGGGATCTCTTTGGATTTCTTGTAAGCAACATTTTCATCAAAGATGACATCTCTTCTTACTTCAATATGATGATCCTCTTTAATTTAGATTTAGTATGCCTTTGATGAAGCACTATAATAAAAAACGATGCCTTTTGTACTTGTAGGATCCAATTTCTTCCTCTTGTATTTTGGAATGTGTATGTAAACTAGACACCCAAATATTCGAAGATGATCCACACTCGGCTTCTTTCCTGTAAATGCTTCTTCCTGAGTCATATTGTTGAGAATATTATAAGGACTTTGATTCTTCAAGTAAAGAGTTGTTACAAATGCTTATCTCGGTAATAATTGAGGGAGATCTTGATCATGAATCATAGCTCTAACACGTTCTTCAATTGTTTTGTTCTTCCTTTCAGCCACAACATTTTGTTCAGGATTATAAGGAAAAATTAGCTCCCTCTTGATCCTTGCTTCCTTGCAAAATGCTATAATCTCTTTGGAGGTGTATTCTCCACCATTATTTGACATTAAGGTTTTTATCTTCCTTTTTTTCAGATTCTCTACTTCATTATTGAATTCTTCCAACTTCTCAAATACTTCATCTTTGTTCTTGAGAATATATATCCATGTTTTTCTAGAGTAGTCATCAATAAAGGTCACATAGTATTGATGACCTCCAAGGGATTTTACTACCATAGGTCTGCACACATCAGAGTGTATGAGATCTAAGATTTCCTTGGATCTCATATCACTTATGCATTCTTAACTAGAGCACATCCCTTGCAGATTCCCTCATGATATTCCTTCAATTCAGGGATTCCAATCACATCATTTGATTCAGAGATGGAAAAATTTTGTAGTGAAGGTGTTCATACCTTATATGCCATGATTAAGAAGGGCTCACATCTAAGTGTACTAAGGCTTGAGGGATAGGTGTAAGTAGTCTATACAGTGTCCCCTCATGAGTCCCAATTATCTTAGCATGTTCAATACTAAATCCCTTTCCCCATACCAAAACTTTAAAATCAAGAAAATAAATCCTATCACCTTTATCATCTAGGAAAGAAATAGAAAGTAAATTTTTCTTCAAACCTGGAACATATAGCATGTTATTGAGATGAATGCTTACAC
The DNA here is from genome assembly GCA_000404065.3 of Pinus taeda. Classification (NCBI taxonomy): domain Eukaryota; kingdom Viridiplantae; phylum Streptophyta; class Pinopsida; order Pinales; family Pinaceae; genus Pinus; species Pinus taeda. Next base: position 61,665 of record APFE030094653.1, read on the forward strand.
CAGTCTCTATTCCAACGAATTAGACCCAATTTCTTTCACTAATACCTCTTCTTGACTCCAAGTTAGACTGAATGAGAATAAGTTCCTTTCGACAAAGTTTGGAGTTGACTGCATTCACCTGTCATATGCCTGGAAGCTCCATTGTCAATAACCCATACATTGTCATCCTTGAAAGTGCCTGAGAGAGCAGAGAAGAAACTTCCATCCATCACTATTTTTCTAGCTTGGATATGTTATTCACAATGTATTCCTTGAGATTCAAAAGGAGGATCCAAAGAGACTTGAAACCTTTCTTCATAAATCTTTTCATAAAAGCGTCAACTAAGATGTAATCTTCAATCTCCTTCTTTTACCTTAGCTCTAATTCCATGTTGGAAAATCAAGGTTCTTGTAGATTATAGTTGACTTTCCTTACTTGATAATTACTTGTGATGTTAGTTGGCCTTTTATTACTTTTAATTCTTGTTTATCAAGCAATTACCAAAACAATGAAGATCACAAAAAGACAAAGTACAAAAGATATAAGCTTCAAGCAAGGGAAAAATCCCTCCAAGGGGAAAACACAAAAAGAATACTTCTCTTCTTATAGAATAAATTCACAATGATACTTCCAAGACCCAGAGACCAAAGCCAAGATTCCTCCTAAGAACCAATTCATCCCTTCACCAAGATTTCCTTCAAGCAATATGAAATCTTCCAAGGTCAACAAAGATCAAACCTTTTCAAAGTGTGCTCCAAATTGTTGAGAAATGTAACTAGTTTTGGTATTCATAATTGTTGTACTCATTTCAATATGTATCCTATGTAACAAACAAGAAAATAAAATAAAATTTAATATTATTAGCACATGGGTTCCATGCTCATTATTGATGATCTTCTAGGTAAAAGCATTCTCTTCGTGCTTCTAGGGTTTGTTAGGTCTTAGGATTTATTGTCTTGAGTAAAAGGAGTCAACATCATGTTTATAAGACCCTTCCGAGCAAAAAAATATTTGTAAAAAGAACTATTTTTTAGCTTATAAAGTCTTGGAAGCTCCAAAGCACAAGTCCACCTAAAGGATGGAAATCGACCCCTTCAGAAGGCTCTATAAAGAATTTGAGACACACTCACTCACAAGTTCGTTCTATCAAGAAAGAATTTGATCTGTAGTTGGGAAACAAGAAGAAGAAGAGTGAAATTCAAGGAGAAGATGGAAGGATGAAATCTATTTTTTTGGGGCTATATCTCTCTCACACGTGTGAATATCTAGGGTTTATGGAGCTGCAAAAGGAGGCCGAAGTTGCAAGTCTGCATTGCAGTAGGACGAAGTGCAGAATAGTGTAGCTAGATGGGAGAAAACCCTATATAGACCTTGTTGACCTTGGGAAAGTTGTCTTGTTCTAAGAAGAGGTTGTATTAGGCTTTCCATAGAAGCTGCAAGGTCGAAATTGCAAGGTCGAAGTTGCAAGACGAGTTGCAGTATTGAATTTGGTGAGTCAAATTTCCAATATTGACGTTGGTTGGTGCAGAAACAAGAAAGGGCTTGAGGAAGGGTCGATTTTCTACTAGGATAAGGACTAGTCTAGGGTTTGGGTCTTTGTATCTCACTTGAATCAGATTCTAAGAAGAGAAGAGTTCCTCGGTTTTCCCCTTGGAGGGGTTTTTCCCTGGATGAGAGCCTAATATCTATGTACTCTATTGTTGTGTTTTATGTTCTTGATATTTGTTTGATGAAAAATCTAACCAAAGGAACACAAGAAATCTAATAAGTTCACAAGAAAATATTAAGGTTAAGGAAAATAATATTTAAATAGTTGCCACCATTAATTTTCCAACATGGTATTAGAGCTAAGGTGAACAAGGAAGGTAGCTAGAAGGATCTACTTGTCAAGGGAAAGGGAAAAAGGAAACTCTCAAGAAAATACTAAAGAAGAAGACTTTAAGAGGGATTGAAGACTCATTGGCAGAAAACATAGAAGTATGGTTTCTATATTGAAGGAGATCAAGTCTAGATCAAGCTCGCATGAAAGGAAGATTTGAGAGGAAGACTTCAAGAAAAGTGTTGATCTCTCTGTGATCTCTCTCTAAAATAAGATCTATCCGAAAGTCATTTTTTTTAAGAAGGCATCAAGGATCTTGAAGAAGAATCCCATAAAAGATCTTTCAAAGACATTATCGGAGACTCTTCAAGGATCTTGAAGGCATCAAATAAGGTTGAAGACATCATCAAGGTGAATATTGATCTAATTAAGTAACATATTATTACATCATGCCGAAATATTCAAGTCATATGGGTTATTTCTGCAAGGAAATCAAAATCTCATTGGAGCATCAAACTATCTAGCATAGAAGAAAAGAATTGACTTGATACTCACAGAACAAGAGGTAATGGAATATGTTATTGGGGAAATCATTGAACCAAGCAAGGAAAAGACACAAGAACTAGAAAAGTGGAAGGGGAAATAAGGGCTAAAAGGATCATTGTTGAATCAATTAAGGATTCTCTGGTTCCATTTGTAGAAAATTTGAAGACTCCCAAGGCTATGTATGACAAGTTAGTGAATCTATACTCGGTAAGTACAACAGGACAAAAGATGTCTTTGCGGAACAAGTTATATAGAATGAATAAATAAAAGTATGAGGATGTGGCATCCTTTCTCATGAGAGTCTATAAACTAAGAGATCATTTGCAAGGACTTAGGGAACCAATTACTGATTTCGAAGTAACCGTATGTGTACTAAATGCATTTCCACTAGAATGGAGTTGATGTGCAACAAGAATATGCTTCAAGAAGGATTAACTCCCTTTGATGAGTTGTGGGCACATTGCATATTATAAGAATCAAGGATCAAGGTCAAGGATGATATTGGATCAGAGAACAATCTCAAGCCTTTCTAGCCCGAGTCAATAAGTTGAAGAAGGGCAAGTTTGTTAAGTCCAAGAAGAAAGACATGTCCAAAGTGAAATGTTTTGGATGCAATAAAAGGGAATGTCCAAACAAGAAGAAAAACAAGATAAATGAAAGGGGTGAAGCTCATGTAGCCGAGGCAGTGGACGAAACTAAGAAGAAGGCAAAAAAGGAAGAAGCGGAGGATCTTTACTACTATAGAAAGTTCACTGACTGTCAGGTTCTTTTTATTTTAGGATAGTATGTTTTTCATAGCATCATAGATAGAAGCATATGATAGTAGCATGACTAGAATTTACATGATTAAATTGCTTTGTAGAGATCATCTAGATAGATGAATAGATAGACCATCGAAATATTGTCTAACAATGTGTTAGAGGTTGTCATCATGCTTAGTTGAATCATCATGATTCATGAAAGATTATCATCTTTTGAAGGTCTTTGGCTAAAGCATCATGACAAGATTATTAGATATTCCATGTAATGTGGAATCAATACTGGTAAAGGGATGGAAATGCAATGGGTCTGCATGCAGTATCTTTGTGAGATATATAGATAGGTAGATGATCGGATTAAAGCATAGGAATGCACGTTTGATATAAAAACTTTGGATAAGATTCATGTGTATAGAATATTGTGGAAATAAAGTTTGTTATAAAATATGCTTAGGTATATGGATATATGATGCATGAAAAGAATAAGATCTGACTTACTTTATGATGAATAAAAGAGTAGGACTTTCTCTAGACTGTGTAAATAGCGATTAAAATCCAGTATAATATCCAGAAGAAAAGTTGTAACTTGGTAATCAAGTTTGATCCTTGGGCACTTTGATGCTTGAAGGAAGTTTCAAGTGGAGACGGTCGATGAGGATGTTGATGGAATGAGAAGGTCACCATGGTGAGGTAAGTCTGATTTTCATTATTGTTGGTTATTTGGTTAACATGTTAATTTGTTACCTGGATGAATGTTGCAATAATATATGATGGCAGTTGAGGCAAGTTAAACCGTATGGATGAATAATATTGAGGGAAGCTTAATATCTAGAACCTAGCAACTATGAATTCAAGATATGAACATATTGGGATTAAAAGGTAGCAGTGTGAGAAGATAACATGAAGGTCAAAGGAATATCATTTTAAAGAAAAAGCTATGATCAGATTGAAGTTTAGAAAGGCTCAATGTAATGCCTTCATATTGAAGAATAAAGTGATGAACAAAGAGAGATTACATGGATCTTTTCACGAGAACGAAGAGTGGAAATGGCTACATGATACCTCGAAAGAAAGCAATATCGATACAAGAGATGCGAAGGAAAGAGGGAGCATGGAATCTATGGAGAATTGGGAATTGATACTCTAATGAAATCAAGATATAAGGTGTTGACTTCCCAGTTTGAAAGGAAGTCCAAAATCTCCTCCGGTTTTGAGAGGGAGCAAAGGAGTCTCCTTGAATAAGGAACAAGGTTCTATTCTCAAGATTAAAGGAGAATAGGGAAGTCCTCTCGGTTTGAGAGGGAGCGATGTTGAACATCACATGTGAGTTTTCTTCCTTAGGTTGTGAGGAAAGAATGGTGAAGGATTGGATAAGCATCTATGGTTTCCTTGAGGATATAACATACAAGAAAGGAAAGGTACTAACACTCTTTGAGGATTGGATAGGAATCCAAGAGAAGAGTGGTTGAAGAGGACCGATATTCTTTGAGGACTTAGTATGGAGATCCAAGATAAGAATAGTCTTAAAAGGACATACCTTGTGGACTTCTAGATGGGGTATGTACCTTGTAGAGGTAGTGCAGTATCACACATAAATCCTCCCGGCATAATTCTCTTGATTAAATAAAAGCTTGTCTATTTAGGCCTCAGAGACAGTGTTGGTCACAATGATGATGCTTACAGTATGGCTTATCAATTCGACTCTTCTTAAGAACTCTTCAGTTTGAGATATGATGTTGTATTGGTTGTAGAATTATGAATACCTTCGTAATTAAGAGGGAGTGTTGAGAATGTAACTAGTTTCGGTCTTCATAATTGTTGTACTCATTTCAATATGTATCCTATGTAACAAATAATAAGAGATAATAGTTGTTATTATTATTAAAGCATGGGTTTCATACTCATTATTGATGGTCTTCTAGGTAAAAGCATGTTCTTCGTACTTCTAGGGTTTTTTAGGTCTTAGGATTTATTGTCTTGAGTCAAAGGAGTCAACATCATGTTTATAAGACCCTTCCGAGAAAAAACAGATTTTTAAAAAGAATTATTTTTTAGTCTAGAAAGCCTTGGAAGCTCCAAAGTACAAGTCAACCATGGAATCATCAAGTCAACCTAAAGGAGGGAATTTGACCCCTTGAGAAGGCTATATAAAGAAGCAACTCAACCTCATTTGAGACACACTCAATCACAAGTTCGATCTTTCAAGAAATAGTTTGACATGTAGCTGGGAAATAACAAGAAGAGTGAAAGCCAAGGAGAAGGTGGAAGGAATAAATCTATTGTTTTTGGGCTCTATCTCTCTCACGTGTGCGAAGATCTAGGGTTTTTGGTGTTGCAGAAGGAGGTCGAAGTTGTTGGTCAGTATTGCAGTAGAACGAAGTGCAGAATCTTGTAGTTGGAAGGGATAAAACCCTATATAGACCTTTGACCTTGAGAGAGCTATCTTTCTCTAGGAAGAGGTTGGATTAAGGTTTCCAGAGAAGCTACAAGGCCAAAATTGCAAGGTCAAAGTTGTAGGACGAGTTGTAGTATTGAAGCTGGTAAGTCGAAGTTGCAGTATTCAAGTTGGTTGGTGCAAAAACAAGGAAGGGCTTGAGGTGTTGAAGAATCCAGGGCAAATAAGAGTAGTGTGATTCTTCGTTACTTGATAACAATTTGTGGAGTTGTTTTACTTCTTATTGTTAGCTTAATATTCTTCTTCTTATTATTAATTCATATGTGTGTACTTCATCAAACTGCTATCAAAACATAAGAACAATAACACAAGTTGGTGGCTCTCTGCAGGGCCAAAACCTCCCTTCTCTTGAGAGGAAAACCCTTTAGTAAGTTTCTCTGATTGAAGATTCTTATTGATCAATGCCAAACCCTAGACCCCTAACTTGAATATCCTCCAAGCACAAGTTAAGTCCTTATGGCACTTTGTTTCTTCGGTACTTCCTCCTTCCAGCACTTCGACCTCCTTCTTTCAGCACTTCGTTCTTCTCTCAATTGTTGATAGACCTTGTTGCACTTGCTCTAGAAGAGACTCATTTTGATAAGTCGCTTTTTTTGTGATGATCCATTTCTTCTACTTTACCAAATGAGTTCTTTCTTCAAGGTGTAGGTGCATACTTGATATTATTGTCATGTTGCCCTATATTTCCGCACATGTGGTGATTTCCTTGATATGGTAAGCCCGTTTCTTCCATCGCTTCAGTGTCCTTCTCCTTCACTTGATTGGGAGACCTTATAGTTCTCGTTTCCTAGCCAAATTAGAGATTTATGCCAACTATGGGTTTCGGTTGTTATGACCGCAGGCAGCCTTCCCTGTCCTCGCAGGTGTGACTATAGATTTCCCTAGAAAGAATCCTTTAATATTTGGTGTTCTTCCTTTCTTCGATGGTGCACTACAGGCTCCCTTTCTCGTCTCTTTTTCACCATTTACTTGCTCATTTGTTGCGCTAATTTCAGAGGTAAGTGAGTGTGTTTTGGTGGAGTTCACAGCCTCTATATATAGAGGATTTTCGCTCCTTTTAGGCCGACTAGAAGGCCAACTTGAGGATAATTTGCAGGTCAACTTGTTGTGCTTGCTTCAAATGGCTTCTTTGGTGGTGTAACATGCTTGAGGGAGCTTCTTTGATGGTGCCTTTGCATAGGAGGGGACTTGACTTTTCTTGGAGGTATCCTCTTGACCCCAATACATGGTGTGACATGCCCTTAAGGCCTTCAACATTTCCTTTTGACTATTTGACTCACCTATAGCATTTAACATGTGCTAGACATATTTCAATGAGCAAGAAACTCATTGACATATATTGTAAAAATAACATTTATTTTCTTGAATAAGTACAAATATCAAAAGTACATTTATGAAGACCGAACCTAGTTACATTTCCTTCAACACTCCCTCTTAACTAGGAAGGTATTCATACAATATTACAAGGTGTTTGTCTATTATCAATTTCTGAAGAATTCACATAAAAGAAACTAGATTTGCAATCCATCTATTATAGCATCATATCAATCAACATTGTCATAGTGCAAGGCCTTGACTAACAGCCCCATCTCTTCATGAGATCATGAGCTACAATGTTGGCAAGACCAATGATTTATAGACACCTTCATCATTGTCTCTCAAGGTACATACCCACCCGAGTATTCACTAAGTATGACCTTCTAGGACTGTTTTTATATTAGGTTCCCATCCCTCAAAGAATATCGGTCCTCTTGCCTACTCTTGTCTTGGATGCCCTACACATCCTCAAAGAGTATCGGATGCTAGAAGATTACCTAATCCTCCCATTCTTCTTCCCAAGTGAAGACAAGAATGGTGTGTCTATCTTGTGTCTATATTTCCATTAATGACCTTCATCTAGACGCACGGTTGTTAGTCTTGGTCTAGTGCATGACCCGTGAAATGGAAAAACACAATTCCACTCCTTTGTAATTAGGGGTGATCGAAAACTCCGTTTTGATCTGGGATTGTCAGAGCTCCCTCTTAACTAGGGAAGCTTTCATTCATCAGCAACTTCTTCTTCATGGGTCCTTCAATTGCTTGATCTCCTTCCTTTCTTTGATGTCATGAAGTCTCTGTTTGAACTTCTTCTAGGAAGGGTACCACCCATCGGTCACTTTCCTTCTTGGTTTGTCATGTCATTGCTTCCTTCGTGGAAAGTGTATTTCTTGTCATACATTAGGTTTTCTTGTCATATGGATACTCCTTTTTCATCTTTCCATGCTTCGGAATACACTTCTCATGATTACAATGTTGTACTTTCTTGTTTACATGCTTAAACCTAGTAGCCCATCATGACTTCATCCTGATATTGCTTCAACATTAAATGGTGTTTTTGTTGGATGGCTTCTTCATCATGACATTTTCGTAGAGTAGAATCAATTATTTACATCTTTCATATCTCCAAGGCCTTCATAGGTGTCAAGAGTCCTTCCTTCCTTTGTCAGAGTTGTCGTGCCTTCTTTCAGGAGATATCTTCAATAGTTCTTTGTCAGGCGGTGATTCTTTGTGATCATGGTGTTCTTCACATGCTCGATCTCTTTCTTCATTTGCTCTTTCTTCATTGCATTGTAGTACATTTCTTCGATCATGTCATTGGTGAAAGATATTATTTCATACTTGATCATGTAATAGAAATATTCCCATGATTTAATAATATACATATGATAACATGAATAAAATTTGATGCATACATACCACATCTTGATTCTCCTTTGATCATCTTAGCTTCATTTGGTTGTCCTTGGTGTGGCCCTTCTTGCTTCATCTTAGCTTTCCTGCATATCATCCTTTTCTTGAATCCCGTGAATGGGATTTCCAATGAGACATCTGCTTTGATTCATGAACCTTCTTTTCAATATTCCATCATAGGATCTTAAAGACCCTTGCATTGCAAATGTTTCTTTTCTTTTGATGATGAAGGTATTATAATATTCTTAATCATGATCAATTTTCATCGTGCATGAGGTCCTATACTAGGTATGCTCCTCTTTCATGAATATCTTGAGCTATATCTACCATGCTCCTACATTCTAGAAGATATTTCTAACCATGAATTTTGTTCTCATTATAAATGCTACTTCTTCATGAGTATCTAGAACTATATGCACTTCATGCTTCTAGATTCTAGAAGATGTTTCTAGTCATGCAATTTTATTTTTATTCCTACATGCTCCTATCCTACTCAAAACCTTGAAAGAAGACTTGAAGTAAAGATTTTTACTTAGTCATAGTATAGATCGGAAGGACATTCCTTCTTTTGCTTCTTTTCTTCTTCTCTCACCTCTTGAGTCATGTTAGCTTCTTCCCCCTTTCTTTTTTTGTTGTTGTCCTTCTTAAGTTTAGGACAATTCCTTTTGTAGTGTCCATATCCTTGACATCCATAACATTGGATTTTGGACATGTCTTTGTTGTTTGTTCATCATGGACCAAATTTTCCAAATTTTCCCTTTTTCTTGGCCATGGTAGCAAATGCTTGCTCCTTTGATCCCACATCTTTCTTTGCTTTAAGTCTGGTTTCCTCTGTCCTGCATAGAGACCACATTTCACTGAGTGTGGTTGCTTACTTCTTGGCATATATTCTAGATGTTTAGCTACCCCAATCCTCAAGTAGAGCATTGAGTACTACAATTGTCATCTCTTTGTCAGACATGACTTCCCCAAGCTCTTGAAGTTGATCTCTCATTTTAGAGATTTTCATGAAGTAGGGAGCTATTCCTTCCTTTGCTATCTTCATCTTGTACAATTCATTCCTTAGAGATATTACTTCTCTGGTTGTGGATACCGAGAATAGCTCTACTAGCTTATCATAAATTTCTTTTGATGTTTCAAATTTTGAGACATAAGGAATGAGAGAGTCTTTGATTAATTCTATTAGAATCCTTTGAGTTCTTGTCTCATCCTTATTGTACTTAGATAAGACTTGGGTTTGTTCCTTAGCAGGGATAGTGATATTCCCTTTGACATGTTCTAGGAGTTCATTCTCCTTGAGAAGTAAATCAATCCTCTTCTTCCATGCAAGAAAGTTATTGGTACCTACCAATTTGTTGCTTTCCTTGCAAAAAGACATTGATGTATATTCAGAAGAGGACATATACTTACTTGATAAATTTAGATGTAATGGATTTTCTTTCTCCTTGAAGACTTGATGGCTTTCCTTCCTACGATCTTGATGTTCTTCAAGTTTCCTTATCCAAGTGGACTTGCTTGATGAAGAGATTTTCTTGGTGACTTGTAGATGATGTAGGTCCCTCTTTGATCTGCTCTTCTTTGTAGGTGCCTTTTTGTAAGGCTCTTTCTATTTCTATGGTAGGCCTTCTTTTCCTTGAGTAGATTTGGCTTGATGCTTCAACCTTGTAGATGCCTTTCCTTGATGAGTGTAACAGTGTTCTTGAGTTGCCCTTTCCTTGATGTGTCACCTTAGCTATGAAACCATGTTGAAGAATCTAGGGCAAATAAGTGCAGTGTGATTCTTCATTACTTGATAAAAATTTGTGGAGTCTTTTTACTTTTTCTTGTTAGCTTAATCTTATTATTATCATTATTAATGCATGTGTGTGTACTTCACCAAACCGCTATCAAAACATAAGAAAAAGAACACAAGATGTTGGCTCTCTGCCAAGGCCAAAACCTCTCTTCTCTTGAGAGGTAAACCCTTTATTAATTTTCTCTTATTGAAGCTTCTTATTGATCAATGTCAAACCATAGACCCCTCACTTGAATATCCTCCAAGCATAAGTCATGTCCTTCAAGCACTTCATTTCTTCGGCACTTCCTCCTTCTGGCACTTCGACCTTCTTCTTTCGGCACTTCGTTTGTCTCTCAATTGTTGATAGACCTTGTTGCACTTGCTCTAGAAGAGACACCTTTTGATAAGTCCCTTTTCTTGTGATGATCCCTTTATTCTACTTGACCAAATGAGCTCTTTCTTCAAGGTGAAAATGCATAATTGATATGATTTTCCTGCTACCCTAGATTTCCACATGTGTGGTGATTTCCTTGATATGGTGAGCCCTTTTCTTCCTTCGCTTGAGTGTCATTCTCCTTCGCTTGATTGGGAGACCTTATAGGTCTAGTTTCCTAGCCCAATTAGAGAGATATACCAACTATGATTTTATGTTGTTATGACCACAGGCAGCCTTACCTTTCCTCGCACGTGTGACTGTAGATTTCCCTAGAAACAATCCTTTAAGATTCAGTGTTCTTCCTTCCTTCGATAGTGCAATAGAGGCTCCCTTTATCATCTCTTTTTTACCCTTTACTTGCTCATTTTCTGCGTTGATTTCAGAGGTAAGTGAGTGAATTTTGGTGGAGTGGATAGCCTCTATATATAGAGGATTATCCCTCCTTTTAGGCTGACTAGAAGGCCGACTTGAGGACAGTTTGCAGGCCGAATTGTTGTGCTTGCTTTGGATGGATTCTTTGGTGGTGTAACATGATTAAAGGAGCATCTTTGATGGTGCCTTTGCATTGGAGGGGACTTGACTCTGCATGGATGTATTCTCTTGACCCTAATACATTTTGTAACATGCCCTTAAGGCCTTCAACATTTCTTTTTCACTATTTGACTCACCTATATCACTTAACATGTGCTAGACCTATTTCAATGAGCAAGAAACTCATTGACATATATTATAAAAATAATATTTCTTTTCTTAAATAAGTACAAATATAAAAAGTACATTTATGAATACCAAACCTACTTACATTTCCTTCAACATGAGGAAGGGTCGATTTGGTACTAGGAGAAGGATCGGTCTAGGGTTTGGGTCTTTGTATCTCACTTGACGTAGATTCTAAGAAGAGAAGATTTTTCAAGTTTTCTCCTTGGAGGGGTTTTGGCGTGGCTAAGAGCCTAATATTTGTGTCCTCTATTGTTGCAGTTGATGTTCTTGATATTTGTTTGATGGAAGATCTAACTAAAGGAACACAAGAAATCTAATAAGTTCACAAGTAAATATTAAGGTTCAGGAAAATAAGATTTAAATAGTTGCCATTATCCATATTCCAACACAAATAGGTCTCGGCCTTCACCTCAAATATGCAACTTCAGCGTACAATTTTCGGCCCTACAATTAACCCAAAAACCATAGATTCTCGCACGTGTGGACAGAATTAGGTTTTATTTCAACATTCCTTCCTTTGCTAGTCTTTTCTCCTTGACCTCTTGTCCCTCGCACTTGTTTTTCTTCTTCTTTGATTGCAGATCAAACTTGTTGCGCTTGATGTGCCAAATGATTCAAAGTTTCTTCTTATTTATAGTCTTCTTGATGGGTCGAATAGACTTCCTTTAGGCCGACTTCTCCTTTATAGGGCTAACTTGGTCTTGGAGGATAATTTGACTTATTAGACTCACAAATAATATCTTTCTTTTGTTACAACAAGTCCAAATGGATCAAACAGATTGAGTCAACATGCCTACAGAAACGGGATGGCGGGGAGGTTGAAGGAGAGTTTAGGAGGATGACAGGGTAGGCAAAGGCGCGGCCGCCCAGGCCGAGGGCTTAGAACCTGGCAGGCAGGGGAAGGTAATGATGTGGGAGAAGGTTAGTACGAACAAAGGTAACGTGGAAGCGAGCGGAACGGTCAACAGAAGGAAGGCGTGACAGAGACAGCTGGGGATTTTTTAATAGATTTTTTTCGGTGGAAAAGGGTTTTCCAAGCAAAAGAGTTCAAACCCATGTGCTGGCACCACACCCGGAAGTCACGAACTATTACGTTTTGCGAGGATCAAGCCGCTTGCGGTTTCTAGGGTTTGTCTACAGGTCTTAACCATGGTTAATCAGAGGGAGGATCTTGACCTTGAACCAGTGCCGGAGGATATTCTATCTGTATGGGGGAAGGACCTAACTGCACAAAATGTGGAATGGTACTTCGGGACCGTAGGCAGCCATGGAAGCGTGAAACACTCTGCGGAAGAAACAGTCGTTAACAATTACTCCAAAGTTTCACTGGAAGGGAGCCTAGATCAGGCAGTTCAATGCAATTACAACGCAAAGGGACTTCAGGAGGTGAGTTTTCAGAATGAACCCAATCAATTCGTATTTCCTCGTTTGATTCAAGGAAGGAAAGGGAAGGTTTCGGCTTCGGGTTCAATTCTATCAAGAGGTCTTGAAGATATTGTAAATTTTGGGTCGACCCGAGGAATCCGAACCAGTGTGGAAAACGAACGGGGACTGACAATCATCAGAACCGTCAATGCCGAAAACCTGGTAAACCCTAGTCGGATTTCAACTGTGGTTGTTTCTGAATCTGAAGGGTATGTGGAACCGAGGTCCAGTTTCAATAGCTCCGGATATGAGAGGCAAGAAGTGGTGCCTGATACCACAGGCGTGATAGGGAAAGGCTTAGGCGGTAAAGCATTACCAGAAAATAGCTCTCAGAGGAATCCCACAGAACAGCAAGAAGGGATATTCCAGAATGTCGTGAATACCCAACCCAGGGAGGAGGGTTTTGTGGTAAATAAGCCAGGAGAAAAAAGGAAGAAACTGAAACCCATCAAGAAGAAGGACTTCGAAGCTAATTTAGTGCTGGGAATGGATGTGCAGGTGGATGAGGCCCTAGAAGTGGCCGAATGTACCCTGGTTGGAAGAGCAAGGGGAAAGAAACATTCAACCCATTTCATTACAAACTGAGGAAAGCAGAAATGGCAGACAGATCTAGTTAAAAGTTTCAAGATCTCAGCATTAGCAAAGGGATGGTTCATGGTGAGATTCGAGAATAAAGAAGCGGTGGACTGGGTAATGGAGAGAAATTGGGCATTCGGAAATTTTCCAGTACTATTCAAGAGATGGAACCCAATGTTTGATGCTTTGCATAAAAGAACAGACATCTTTCCAGCTTGGGTACGTGCTCCAGGATTGCCCTCTTTCCTCTGGGTGGAATTGGTATTCAAGTCTATTGGGAACAAGTTAGGCACCTTTCTGGAGGCGGACATGTCGTTTCTTCAAACACATAACATGGCGATGGCCTGAATACTGGTAAATCTAAACCCCAGGGGTAGACTTGCCGAGAAGATAAACATTCAGTACAGAGAATACGTGTTCGAGCAGCTCCTAGATTATGAGCATCTTCCCTTCAGGTGCCATAGATGTCACGTTTACGAACACCTAGCAAGAGACTGTCCCCTAGGAAAACGTCGAAGAAAGAACCAGAAATCGATGGAAGGGGAGGGCATGGAAGCGGATCAGTTTCAGCCTGTTCAGGAAGTGGAAATAAAGGAGAATCTGGTGGTGGAGGCAATGGAAGTGGACAATCATCAGAGAGAGAAGCAATTAGAGCAGGCCTCAATCATCCCTCCAGTCAGGGAGGGAATGACCGGAACAGGGCACGATAAGGAAGGATCGACTGGAACAGGGCCCGACAATGGAAGCCCGACTCAGGAGCCTATCAGAGAACTACTAGAATCCACAAGTACCACTCCTATTGAAGACATTACGGGTATGAGACTAGACTCAAGCAACCCATCTTTATCTCTTTCTGAAACTAAAGATGATTGCTTGATTACTAATTTGCAAAATAAACGCTCGCTTGATGATCAATATCATGTTGAAAACTATGTTGAAAATATCACGGCTGCTATCCCTTCCATTGATCTGAATTGTGATGATGATCCGACTGAGGAAGCTAAACCAATTTCGACCTCTATTACATGTCATTATAATCTTCGGTCTTTAGATAAAAAAACCTGAGTGCTTAGGATCGATTGGCGGAATAGGCCAAACTTCCCGTCAAAAAAGGAAAGTGAGGGGTAGGAAATCAATCTTATCTAAAGCTCAGGTTAGAGAAAAGTTTGATGTGGCAGACGGGAAACAAATGACAATCCATGGGGCGCTTAGAGCTGTGAATCCCCAAGAGATCGTAATCAAATGATCTTGTTATCCTGGAACGACAAAGGGTTAGCCAGTAAGCCCAAGAAACTGGCTTTAAAGGAGATGGTCATGAGTTCAAAACCGGATTTTGTACTTCTACAAGAAACCCTAGGTAAAAGCATAGAAATAGAAATAGCTCTTATGTCTCTGCTCCCAAGATGGTGGCTCACAGCATTGGATTTAGCTGGCCACTCGGGAGGCTTGGCTATTGGATACAGAGAAGGAAGAGTGAGAATATTAAACCAATGGGGCATGGAACATGCAATGGGAACTGAGATTCAATCTTCAGATTTTGGGTTTCCTCTTACAATCTTAAACATCTATGGGCCTTGTCAGGGGAGGATCAATTTCTGGAACGATCTTCTGTCAAAAGATATAATGGGAAGACACAATATGGTCTTGGGTGGAGACTTAAATTTCTCAATAGGGAGTGCCGAGGCCTGGGGACCTGCGGCAAGAGAGGACCCTCTATCAGACTTTTTCCTGAACGCCATAACCACCCATAATCTAATAGACATTAATCTTATCAAACTAAAACCCACTTTGAGGAATCGAAGAGTGGGAGAAGCCAGAATTGCTAAGAGACTGGATCGGTTTCTCTTAAGTGAAGATTTGACTACCAGTATTCCTATGTTTCGGCAATGGGTGGGAGACAGGGGAAATACGGATCACTTCCCAATCTTTCTAGAGATATCCAAGCATCCTAGGAAACCAGCAACGCCTTTCAAATTCAATGCATCATGGTTGCAAGAAAAATCCTATGAAAAGTTGTTCAGTGAAACATGGAATCATCCAGATGGAAGCTCCCAGGAAGGGAAAGGATTTCAGTTCATGGAAAATTTAAAAAATCTAAAGAAAGCAACTATCGAATGGGCAAATAAAAGGAGGGAAAGACAGAAAGAGGAACTAACCCAAATCAATGAAGAGCTCCAAAGGATGGAATGTACGGAGACAGATGGCTATGAATCACAGGAGTCAAAAGAGAAAATATTACTGCTTGAAAAACAGAGGGATCAAATACTACTGGCAAGAGAAGAGGAATGGAGGCTAAATAGTAGGGCAGTATGGCTGAAGGCTGGGGATGAAAATATGAAATTCTTTCACAACTATGCAAAAGGGAGGAAAAACTCAAATGCAATTTGGAAACTAAAGAATGAGGAGGGCAAAGAGGCAAACACCTTCGAGGAACTCTCTGTTCTGGGGAGAAATCACTTTCAGAACCTGTTCGCAGATCAAGGGGAAATCACAATAGCAGAAGTAATCAGGACTGCCCAATGTTTCACTAGATATGTAGAGGAGGAAGAAGCAGAGAGTTTAATGAATGAAGTCACAAAGGAGGAAGTTGAATGTGTAATCAAATCAATGGCAAAAGACAAGAGTCCAGGCCCGGATGGGTGGACCATAGAGCTTTTTCAACATTTCTTTGAACACATTGGGACAGAATTAACAGAGGTAGTGGAAGAGTCCAGGAAAAAAGGAGAGGTATACAATCCATTCAACGCAACTTTCATAGCACTTATACCGAAGAAGGAAACTCCGAACACTTTTGAGGATTTCAGGCCTATCTCCCTCTGCAATTGTATATACAAAATCATTGCCAAAGTGATCGCAGTAAGAATAAAGCCAATACTCTCAAGATGTATCACAAATGAGCAGTTTGGCTTTTTGGATGGTTGTCAGATCCACGAAGCTATAGGAGTGGCTCAGGAAACTATTCACAGCGTCAAGCAGATGAAAAGGAAGGGAGCAGTGATAAAAATTGATTTATCAAAAGCCTATGATAGAATAAACTAGGTTTATATAAGGATGCTTCTCACCCATTTAGGCTTTAAATATGATTTCATCAGGTGGATAATGGGATGCATCTCTAATGTTAGCTTCGCAATACTAATAAATGGTGCAGCCTCGCCTTTCTTTAAAAGCTTCAGGGGATTAAGACAAGGCTATCCCCTATCACAACTACTCTTCCTACTGGTGGCAGAAGGTCTGAGTCATCTGATCCGATTAGCCAAAAGGGAGGGAGTAGTAAAAGGATTAGAAGTAGCAGTCAACATGTTTATTTCACATCTCTTGTTTGTGGACGATATCTTACTGTTCACCAATGGAAACCTGAATGAAATCAGGGAATTAAAAAATATCCTGGACCTCTTCATGAAAGCGACTGGAATGCAGATAAATTACAAGAAGTCCCAGCTTATCACGGAAGGTTTAAATAGGCTTGAGAAAAACCAGATCTCCTCTCTTCTTCCTTTTGATGTGCTCAGCATGGAGAATCCATTCAAATATTTAGGCTTTTGGCTGAAGCCTAACGCTTACAGGAAGCAAGACTGGAACTGGCTGGTTGCCAAAATCGAAGCCAGAATATCACACTGGAGTTTCAAATGGCTCTCCCGAGCAGGAAGACTGACTTTAGTCAAATCGGTGCTACTAGCCATGCCAGTCTATTGGGCTGCATTAACATGGGTTCCAAAAGGGATTCTAGGGAAAATAAATAGAATATGCAGTAGATTCCTCTAGGCAGGCTCAAAGGAGGACTGTTCTTCCATGGGTAGCCTGGGATAAAGTAGCAAGACCAAAAGAATGGGGTGGATGGGGGATAAAAAACCTCACTGATTTCAGCATATCCCTGGCAGCAAAATCAGGTTGGAGAATAATCAAAATGGAAGATCTTTGGACAAAAGTGGTAAAAAGGAAATACATAGACCCTACTCCCTTAGAAGAATGGATAAGGAACCCAACTAAGAAGGAGGAAAAATGCTTCGGTGGTGTGGAAAGCCACTGTGGACGCGTTCAAGGTGATTGAACAAGGGCTGGCATGGCAGATTGGAAATGGGGAAAACCTGAGGATAGGGAAATATCCTTGGGTTGGATGCAATGGAAACTTTTCCCTCTCTCCTGGTCTAATCATACATCTAGAGTCAAAATGTATCTTGCATCTTAGACAAATCGAGAAAATTGGTTTCTCTTCAATATGGGGGCAAGCTTGGAAGTCTGGAGAAGAACTAGGCCTACATCCAGCTTGGTGGAATGAGTGGAAGGTATACACTGAAGAGCTATCTCGGTCAAATTTTAGGATAAGGGACAGACAGGATCAGCTGGTTTGGGCACACGCGGAAAATGGATCTTACTCCCCAAAATTTGGGTACAAATTTCTAATGACAAGAAAAGGATGGGGAGATCCGGAATGGTGGGTCAAACTGATATGGAAACTCAAATGCCCAGCAAAATCCAGACTTTTCTTTTGGTGTATTCTAAAAAGGAAAATTCCTACATGGGATATACTTCAAGCTAGGTATAAACAAGGGTTGGGGAGATGTCCTCTATGCAAGTCTGATTCTGAAAACATAAGACATATATTCCTTGCATGCCCTTTTGCCAAAAGAGTTTGGGCGGAGGTCGGGAAACTTATTGATAAAAGGATCGATTGGGAGGGGGAAAATGTTCAGGAGGTATGGGATAAATGGTGGCGCAACTATCCTGAAGGGAAAATGAGAAATTTACCACCTATCATCTGCTGGGGAATCTAGATTGCAAGAAACAAAAGTATTTTCATGGAAAAGGAAACCACAACCGAATCTATAGCAATTCAAAGTACTTTTGTCCTGGAAAATATTCCAGATTCAGAGGAGGGAAGGAATACTATTCAGATAAGGGAGGAACAGATCAGAGAAGGGATCCCATGGGCATATTTTGATGGGGCTTCACAGAACAATATAGCAGGAGCAGGAATGATTATACATTTAAATGAAACCCAGTCCTTAAAAGCTTTTGTAGGGCTAGGCATAGGGACAAACAATTTTGCAGAACTCTCAGCCTTAAAACTTCTTTTATGCTGGCTCATTCACAGGAACATCTTCACAGTTCAGATCTTTGGAGATTCTTTATCTGTCATTAAATGGGTCAATGGACAAAGTAGATGCCACAGTTATATGCTCAGATCTTTGTTCGAAGAAGTCCAGTCCTTGAAACTCTCATTTAATGTGTTTTCAATTTGCCACATCTATAGGGAGCGAAATGTTACAGCAGACAACCTTTCTAAGGAAGGTTTACAGCAGGTTATGGGCTGTTGGAAAGTAGTGGAAGAAGATCATGGACAGAATCGTGTGTCGGATCAGCCTCCTCACACTTAATATTTTATGTTTATCTTTTCAGTTCTAAAGACTTTTATGATATTTCAAAACACTTGGAAAACGGTCTGTTTTTGAGACAAATGGGGGTCAAGTTTCACAACAGTTTTACTCTGAATGCTTTTTCTATTTTCGTTTTGGGTTGTTTTCCTCCTAAGAGGAGGCCCAGGAAATAGAAAATTGTCATCTCGAGATGGATAAAAAAAAATTGGACTGTTTATAGATCGTGATATGCTGAAAGTGTAACTGTGTATATATACGTTTTTAGTTGATACTTTAGCCAGCTTTTGACATGCAGAAAAGACTGTCTTTTTTGTAGCAGCTATATGAGAAGTTCATACAGAAACGAAATGCCTTTGGCATATACTTGTAACTTTTTATGTTTAATAAAAAGTTCACTTTTTTCCTTGGAAAAAACAAGTCCAAATGGGACTATAATACATGACGTAAATTCTTTCTTGACTCAACAAGCCCTAGAAGCATGGAGAACATGCTTTGAACTAGACTTTGAGCATGAAAACCACATACAAAAAAAAAAAAAAAATCTCTTTTTATATATAAAATATACAATGTCATGTTTACAAAGGTCATTATGAACACTGAATCTAGTTACATTCTCCAACACATTTTTCCTTTGGGCTATGAAAGAGACTGGGATTTTTCCATTGGTGAAATGGGACTCCATCTCTAAACCAAAAGGCTTGGGAGTTTGGGGCTTAAATAATTTATTCCATTTTTCAAAAGCTTTGGCTACCAAATTTGGTTGGCCCCAGATCTCAATGCAAACCCTATGGATGTTGGTGGTTATCCACAAGTACATTTCGCGTAGTTCTTTAGAATAATGGTTAAGAAGGCTAGACAAACCCAGATCAAATAGATCAACCATTTGGAGGGCAGTTCTCAATTATTTTGATATCATTGGAAGAGGTCTTTCTTGGCAGGTCAATATGGGCAACTGGGTTAGACTTGGCCCTGAGCCATGGCCCACTAGTGGCATGAGTCATATATTTCCCCACCTTTTAACAAATATTCCAAGAGAAAGAAGTTACAGCAAACTTGTTCATATTGCTAATCCTAATCTTACATCTATTTGGCAGCAAAGATGGCTATCAGCGGAGGAACTTGGCTTAAAGGGGGGGTATCAGGTTTCGTGGCAGTAGTTACAAGCTTTATCTAATGGTCACATTAGATTGATTGATAGACATGATGAACTTATTTGGTGTATTTTTCAAATTAGAACCTACACTCCAAAGTTGGGATTCATTTTCCTTATGTAAGATAGAGTGGAAGAGGAGGAAAAATGTGTTGAAGAATGTAACTAGGTTCGGTCGTCATAAATGTATTTGAGTCATTATGTAATGTACTTGTCAGAAGAATGAAAAAGAAAATTATTATTATTATTACAATGACTTATTAAAGCATGGTTTTCATGCTTGGGTGATCCATTATGGACTCCTAGGATTTATATTGAGTCATTAGAGTCATTGTATATTTTAGGAGACCCTTCTTGGGCTTTTGAATCATGTAAAGGGATTTATTATTGAGTCAAATTAGTTATTTGACACCTCCACACCAAGTCAGCCTCAAACAGGGCAATACGACATCACCTAAAGCCTATATATACAAGTAGTTCAAATTCATTTGGAGCATCTTTCTCACAAGTTTGATATCCAAGAACAAGAAGGCAGAAAAAGTGTGAAATTCCTAGAGAGAAGAAGAAGTGTTGGAAGGATCAAGGTCAAATTTTTTGGGCTATCTCTTTCTCTCTCTTATGTGAAGTTATTGGGCCAACTACTAGATCGAATTTTCACTGCTAGAAGGGTCAAAATTCTGAAAGTGTTGGGTCGTAGATTCTGCTGCTAGAAAGCCGAAATTATGGATTTGTTGGGTCAAAGTGTTTTTGCTTCAAGGCCGAAGTTGCTGGAAGATGAGGTTGACTTGGTGGTTGGAGGAGGTTTGTGTTTAGGTTGAAGAGTCTCAAGAAAACTATTTAAGGAAGATATTTTGACTGGGTTTTCCCCTAGATAGGGTTTTTTCCCTGGCAAAGGGCCTACATCTTGTGTCTTGTGTTTTTGTGATCTTCATACACACATAATTTGGTAATTTCTTGATGAAAGATAATATAACAAACAAGTAAAAGAAGCCAACATAATTCACAAGTAATTATCAAGAAAGAGAAATCTAACCCCAACTCTACTAGCATTTTCATTTCTCAACATGGAATCAGAGCTATGGTAAAAAAAGATTGAAGATCACTTTGTTGGCTTGAAGGAAATGGGTACTCCCTCTATGATAAGAGTGGGATTCAATACTGCAAGACACTGGATCAAGAAGATCTTCTACTACTTATTCAACAAGGTCAAAAGTCAAGGGTTCTTAGCTGCACTTATAGGTTCACTTAATGATGATAATGCATGGATTATTGACAGTGGAACATCAAGGCATATGATAGGGAAGGGTAAACAACTTCACACTCTATCAAAGGAATCATCTTCTCATGCAATGGAATTGGGAGACAACAAAAGCTATGTTGTTAGAGGCCTGGGATCAACATCTTTGACGCTGGAAAATGGAGCTAAGCTACATCTCAACAATATACTATATGTTCCAGGTTTGAAAAAGAATTTTTTTTCAATTGCTTTCTTAGAGAATAAAGGGGATAGAGTTGCCTTTGTTGATGGAAAGGTTTTGGTTTGGGGAAAAAATTCAAGTATTACACCACCTCCTCAAGCTCTAATTCATATGGAAATCAATCCCATTTATCTATGGCATAGATGATATGGTCATCTACACTAAAGGGTCATTCCCACTCTAAATCAACTGGTTCATGGCATCCCCAATATCAAATAAGATCGTGAAGGAGTTTGCAAGGGATGTTATTTGGGTAAACATACAAGAAAATTATTTACAAATAGTGAAACAAGGTCTAAAGAAATATTAGACCTCATTCATTCTAATGTGTGTGGGCCTATGTTTGAAAAATCACTTAGAGGTCATATTTATTATGTAACATTCATTGATGATCACTCTAGAAAGACATGGTTCTACCTTCTCAAGAAAAAGGATGAAGTATTTGAGAAATTCAAGGAATTTAGATCTAAAGTGGAAACCCTAACCAAAAGAAAAATAAAGACTTTGCGATTCGACAATAGTGGAGAATACACTTCTAAAAAAATTATTTCATATTGTAAAGAATGAATTAAGTGGGAGCTCATTGTTCCCTACTATCCCAAACAAAATGGAGTGGTTGAAAGAAAGAATAGGACAATTGAAGAAATTATACGAACAATGCTCCTTGATCAAGGCTTACCAAAATTTCTATGGCGAGAAGCAGCGATGACAAAAATATATATTCGAAATATAAGTCCACATAGAATTCTTGAGAATATGACACCTGAGGAAGCATTAACATGGACGAAGCCAAGTGTGGACCATCTCTGAATCTTTGGGAGTCTTGCCTATATCCAAATTCCAAAGGACAAAAGAAAGAAGTTAGATTCTACAAGCATCAAAGGGATCTTCGTTGCCTATAGTCTCTCCTCAAAATCATATAGAATCTACATCAAGGAAGGAAGACATATTGAAGTAAACAAGGAAATTATATTTAAGTATGGGGGTTTATGCAGTGCATTATATTAGATATCATTTTGGGATTCAACTGCGTTAGGTAAGTCATTCACGTATGACCATTTCCCTGAGAGGTAGTCATAACTGACTAATTTCTCATGATTTTTGAATAGTTCTCTTAGCACTCATTGCATCGATTGACGCTCACAGGGGTGAAGAAGAAGGATTGAAACTAGTGAAATGAATCCCAAAAATGATATCTAATATAATGCACTGCGTAAACCCCCATACTTAAATTCAAAAAGAGTGAAGGGATCTCTACTTTAATGGTTCATGAGGCACAATACTTGCTAAAGTTTTGCAAATGGGGTATCAAGCTAAGTGGGCTTGATTGTGGGGAAAACTCCACAGTTAAGCGCACATGAGCCAGAGGCGATTTGGGATGGGTGACCCCCCGGGAAGTCCTGGTTATCGGGTGCAAGCCCCGAAAGTGATGATTGACGCTATGTGATTCATTTCACTAGTTTCAATCCAACTTATTCACCCCGGTGAGCATCACCTGATGCAATGAGTGCTAAGCGAACTATTCAAAAATCATGAGAAATTTTCAGTTACGACTACCTCTCATGGAAATGGTCATACGTGAAAGACTTACATAACGCAGTTGAATCGCAAAATGATATCTAATATAATGCACTGCGTAAACCCCCATACTTAAATTCAAAAAGAGTGAAGGGATATCTACTTGAATTGTTCATGAGACACAATACTTGCTAAGGTTTTGCAAATGGTGTAGCAAGCTAAGTGGGCTTGATTGTGGGGAAAACTCCACAATTAAGCATGCTTGAGCCAGAGGCGATCTGGGATGGGTGACATCCCGGGAAGTCCTGGTTACCGGGTGCAAGCCCCGGAAATGATGATTGACGCTATGTGATTCATTTCACTAGTTTCAATCCCACTTCTTCACCCCTGTGAGCATCACCCGATGCAATGAGTGTTAAGCGAACTATTCAAAAATCATGAGAAATTTATCATTTACGACTACCTCTCATGGAAATGGTCATACGTGAATGACTTACTTAATGCAGTTGAATCCCAAAATGATATCTAACATTATATTTGATGAACATCATGCCTACAAAAGATACGAAGATATCCCTATTGATTTCGATGACGAAGATACATCAATATTTGAAGAAGAAGAAGGACCAAGTGAGCCTATTCAACATGTGATCATACTGAACAAAAGGAAGAGGCCAAATTGGTTAAAAGCTACTTTTGAAGATGTTGAAGGACATGGAGCTAGAAAGGAACCTTTAGAGAAAGTAAAAGGCTGAAAAGATATTCTGGATATGTTGCATATATGACAAAATTGATTAAAGTTGAACCATTTACATTTGAATAAGTTGTTCATCAAGAAGTATGGAAGAAGGAAATGTAGGAAGAATATCAATCCATCATGAAGAATGGGGTCTGGGAAATCGTTCCTAGACCTAGTGACAAATCGGTTGTCACCTCTAAATGGATCTACAAGATCAAGCACATTGTTGATGGAAGTATAGACAAATACAAAGCTAGATTTGTTGCAAGGGCTTTCTTTCAAAAGGAAGGCATAGGTTATGAATAAACCTTTGCACCCACCGCAACGTATACTACCATTAGATATTTGGTTTCACTGGCTACTACAGTGGGATGGAATATCCATCAAATGGATGTAAAGACAACATTTTTGAATGGGGCCATCAATGAGTAAGAATACATTGAACAACCCGAAGGCTTTGAGGTAAATAGAAAAGAAACTCGTGTTTGTAGGCTCAAGAAGGCCCTATATAGTTTGAAGCAAGCTCCTAGGGAATGGTATGCAAGAATGGATGCATACCTTCTAAGAATTGGGTTCGTGAAGAGTATTATTGATTCAAATCTCTACATCAAGGTTGTGGATAATGAGTCAACCATTATTCTACGATATGTGGATGATCTATTCATTAAAAGTGTGGAGTGAAGGATACAAGAATGCAAGAAGATGTTGGCAGCCGAATTTGAGATGAAAGATCAGGGACTGATGCATTATTACCTAAGTTTGGAAGTATGGCAAAAGCCTAGGGAGATATATCTGGGGAAAGGAAATTATATCATCAAGTTGTTGCAGAAATTTTGGATGATGGACTCCAAGCCCATGACTACTCCTATGAACACCAATATCAAGAAGTTAAGGAGATCTGACTCAAGTCTCGTATATCCTACCTCCTATTGTAAGTTGGTGGGTTCTCTGATATATCTGGCAAATATTAGGTCGGATATATGTTTTGTTGTGAATATTCTTAGTCAGTTTCAATTGGAGCCTTGTCATGGTCACTAGATAGTTGCCAAGCAAATATTGATATATCTTTGTGGCACTATACATCACTACCTAAAGTACAATTGCAAGGAAGTCAAGCTTATTGGATTCACTGATTCTGATTAGGATGCCAGCGAGACCAATGGAAGAAGCATTACAAGTGGATGCTTTAGTTTTGGGTATGTGATGGTCTCATGGATTAGTAGAAAGCAATATTTTATTGCTTTGATTAGTGTTGACGCAGAGTATGTGGCTGCATGTGAAGTAGGAAAGGAGGTTGTATGGTTGAGGAAGATTCTAACATATTTGTTCGAAAAGCCTCTGGGTCCTACTGTGATCAACTGTGACAATCAAAGTTTCATCAAGATGTCTGAAGATCTCGTGTTTCATGCTATGACGAAGCATATTAGAAATAAGTTCCACTACATTAGGAACTTGGTGCAAGATGGGATCGTGAAGCTACAGTATGTCCCGACAGACGATCAGGTAGTTGATATACTAACAAAGTCTCTTCCTAATAAGAAGTTTGAAAATCTTAGAAGCATGCTTGGTTTAGTTCATATTGTTGATATTGTTGAAGATGATAAACGAGATTTGTTGAGGCTTTGTGTGTGAGACACATTGCTTGAGAGGACATCTGGCCGGCACTACATGTTGATGTCTAGATCCCGAAGTAGGGAGGGTGGCATTGGTCATAGAGCTCTGACCTTGGATACATACCTGGATCCATGGGTTGATGGTTAGCAAGTAAGCCTAATGGTACCTAGTGAGGTTGAAAGCTTTAGCCATCTTAGTCCCCCCTGGATAGATTGCCTTGGTCAGGAATCTAGTCCATGGCGTCATGAATGCCTAAACTGTTGGAGGACCTTGGATAGATTGCCCTGGTCAGGAATCTAATCCATGGCATTGCGGTGCCTTAACTCTTCATAGTTCATATGTTTTGAGACATTCCTTGTATTTTTATATGTTGTTATGAAATACCTCCCTAGTTAAGAGGGAGTGTTGAAGAATGTAACTAGGTTCGATCTTCATAAATGTATTTGAGTCATTATGTAATGTACTTGTCAAAAGAATGAAAAAGAAAAATTTTATTATTATTAAAGCATGGGTTTCATGCTTGGGTCATTTTTTATTAGTCAAAGTCCCCATCGTGGACTCCTAAGCTTTATATTGAGTCATTAAAGTCATTGTACATTTTACAAGACCCTCCTTGGGCTTTTAAATCATGTAAAAAGTTTTAGTATTGATTCAAATTAGGTATTTGACACCTGCACACCAAGTCGACCTCAAACAGGGCAATTCGACATCACCTAAAGCCTATATATACAAGTAGTTCAAATTCATTTGGAGCATCTCTCTTACAAGTTCGATATCCAAGAACAAGAAAGCAGAAAAAGTTTGAAATTGCTAGAAGAGAAGAAGAATTGCTGGAAGGATCAAGGTTGAATTTTTTGGGGTATCTCTTTCTCTTTCTTACGTGAAGTTACTAGGTCAATTATTGGATCGAAGTTTTACTGTTGGAAGGGTTGAAATTCTAGAAGTTTTGGGTCGAATATTTTGCTGCTAGAAAGCTGAAATTCTGGATTTGTTGGGTCGAAGTTTTGTTTCTTTAAATTCGAAGTTCTAGGTCGAAGTCACTGGAAGAGGAGGTTCACTTGGTGGTTGGAGGAGGTCTGTATCTAGGTTGAAGAGTCTCAAGAAAACTATTGAAGGAAGATATTTTGACTAGGTTTTCCCCTAAACAGGGCTTTTTCCCTGGCAAAGTGCCTACATCTTGTGTCTTGTGTTTTTGTGATCTTCATACACACATAATTTGGTAATTGTTTGATGAAAGATAATATAACAAAGAAGTAAAAGAAGCCAACATAATTCACAAGTAATCATCAAGAAAGAGAAAGCTAACCCTAACCCTACTAGCATTGGTTTCTCAACAAAATGGTGGTGGAAGCTAGTATGAAAAGCAAATTGTCCCCCAAAATCAAAATTATTCATGTGGTGTCTTATAATGAAGAAGGTTCCCACCTGGGACGTCCTCCAAAGAAGGTTCCCACCTGGGACGTCCTCCAAAGAAGGTTCATCTGTGAGCTTGGTTGGTGTTCATTATGTCAAAACAATGGGGAAAGTGTCGTTCATCTATTTATGGGTTTCCCTTTCTATCAACAGGTTTGGAAGGTCTATAGCACTGCTCTAAGTCACTATATTCCTTGCGAAGGAGTGGATCTAGAGGTTGTCTGGGTTTCTTGGTGTGCAAACCCCATTTGTTGTTCATTCAAAGCTCTACCCCTCATTGTTTGCTAAGGGGTATGGTTGGCTAGGAATAAGGCGATCTTCCGAGGCAATAATTTAGTTCGTATGCACATTGCAGACAAGGTGTTGGTCATTTTAAGTAACTTCCCACATGAAAAAGGTATTGCATTCCATAAAGTGATTATTCTTGAAAGCATTGATACTTCCCAGCTATGGGCATTTTTTGATGGTGCCTCTATCAAAAATGGTCAAATCATTCGATGATGATTTATATTATTCCTTTCTTTGGATCACAATTTCAAAGTCAAAATGGGTTTGGGACTTGGGGTAAATAATTAAGCGGAATTTTTTACCTGTAAAAACTTGCTTTTGTTTGCGAAGGAAAAGGGTTGCACTAAATTACACATTTTCCGAGACTCAATGTTATATATCAATTGGCTCAATAACACTAATGTTTGCAATGTTGAAGAATGTAACTAGTGTCGGTCTTCATAATTGTACTCGTCAAAAGAAAATTTATTATTAAAGAAAATGACTTATTAAAGCATGGGTTTCATGCTTGGGTCAATGTTTTCTATGGCAAAGCCTCCATTGAAGGCATCTAGGTTTTGCCTTGATTCAATAGAGTCATTGTCATTTTTATTGGACTGTTCTTGGGCTTTTGTATCATGCAAAAAGAAACTTTGAGTCAGAAAGGGTATTTTTCACCTCCACACCAAGTCAGCCCTGTCCCCATAAAGTTGGCCTACATAAGGGAAATTCAACCCAGCAAAAAGTTTATATCTAGAGAGACAACTCGACTTGTTTTTCACACTCACTCAACAAGTTTGATCCACAAGAAAGAGAACTAGAAAAAGAGAGAAAAGTAGTCGGAGAATGAAGCAAGAAGTTGGGAAGACCTAATCGAGTTTTTGGGAAACTTTTCTCTCACATGTTTGAAGTTACTGAGCTGTAGTTGGGGCCGAAATTTTGTTTCTACTGCAAGTCCGAAGTTCTAAAGCTGGGGCCCGAAAATCTGTAGCTGGGGGCCAAAATTCTAGATTGAAGCTACTACTAGGAAGTTGCCACTTGGAGACTTTGACAGGGACCATTTATTGGAAGGAAGGGTTGACTTGGTGATTGGTGGTCGTCTTTGTCTAGGTCTATAAATTCTTGGATTGTCTCGTATTGATTTGAATCTACTAGTGGAAGAATTGGACTGAATTTTCCCCTTGAAGGGGTTTTTCCCTGGTTGAGTGCCTACATCTGGTGTCTCTTGTTCTTGTGGCCTTCATATACATATAATTTGGTAATTACTGGATGAAAGATAAACTAATAAAGAAATAAAAGAAGCCAACATAATTCACAAGTAATTATCAAGAAAGAGAAATAAAACCCTAATTCCTATAAGCATTGATTTCTCGACATGGTATCAGAGCTAAGGTCAAAGAAGGTTGAAAATCAATGTATTGGCTATCATTTGAAAAAGGGAAAAGAAGTCTTGGAAGAAAAGGTTACTCCCTCTATGGTAAGTTCTTTGAGGATGGATATCAATATCATGAAAGTTGCAGGAAGTTGGATTTGAAGGATCATCTACAATCTATCTAGGAAAGTCAAAAGTGAAGGTTTCTTGGTTGCACTTGCGGGTACTCTTGATGATGACAATGCATGGATCGTTGATAGTGGAGCCTCAGGACATATGACGGGAGAAAGTGGACAACTTCATACCCTATCAAGGGAACCATCATCACATGCAATGGAGCTAGGAGACAACAACAGTTATGCAGTCAAGGGCCTTGGATCTACATCATTGAAGCTGGAAAGTGGAGCAAAGCTACATCTCAACAACATACTCTATGTCCCAGGTTTGAAAAAAAAATTCACTTTCCATTTCTTGTTTAGAATATAAATGAGATGGGGTTGCATTTGTAGATGATAACTTTTTGGTTTGGGGAAAGGATTCAAGTATTGAAAAGGAAAAGGTTATTGGAGTTCGCAAAGGAAGACTATATAGAGTTATAACGCCATCTCCTCAAGCCCTAGTTCACATGGAGATCAACCCTATCGAACTATGGCATAGAAGATATGGGAATATTCATTACAAGATAATACCCTCTCTTAGTCAAATGGTAAAGGGCATCCCCAACATCAAGGGAGATCATGAAGGAGTATGCAGGCGATGTGCTTTGGGAAAGAATACTAGGAAACCTTTTACAAGCAGTGATACAAGGTCTAAGGAGATATTAGACCTCATTCATTATGATGTGTGTGGGCCAATGTCTAATAAATCTTTTGGAGGCCATCTTTATTATGTGACCTTCATTGATGATCACTCTAGAAAGGCATGGTTCTATCTTATCAAAGCAAATGACGAAGTATTTGAAAAGTTCAAGGAATTCAGATCCAAAGTTGAGACCTTAATCGAAAGAAAGATAAAGACTTTGAGATCCGACAATGGAGGGGAATACACTTCAAAAGAGTTGATTGCATATTGTAAGGAAGCAGGTATTAAAGAGGGAGCTCATTGTTCCCTACAACCCCGAGCAAAATGGAGTTGCAGAAAGAAAGAATAGAAGTCCTCATAGAATCCTTGATAACATGATACTGGAAGAAGGCATGTGTAGACCATCTTTGAATGTTTGGGTGTCCCGCATACATCCATGTTCCAAAACACAAGCGAAAGAAGTTGGACTCTACAAGCATAAAAGAAATCTTCGTTGGCTATAACCTTTCGTCAAAGGCTTATAGAATCTACATCAAGGAAGGAAGACAAATTGAAGTTAACATAGATGTTATATTTGATGAAAACCATGCCTACAAAAGATCCAAGGATATACTAATCGAATCCGATGAAAAATATGTACCGCTATTTGAAGAAGAAGAGCATCATGATAAGGCACCTAGAAACCAAGAAGAAGAAGAAGGACCAAGTGAGTCTATTCAACCTATAATCATTCTCGAAACAAAGAAGAGGCCAAATTGGTTAAAAGCTACACTTGAAGATGTCGAAGAACATGGAGCAACTAAATGATCTTTTAGAGAAAGCAAAAGGCCGAAAAGATAATCAAGGTATGCAGCATACATGACAAAATTAAAGATGCATGACCAACTACCTTTGAAGAAGTCGTTAATCAAGAAGAATGGAAGAAAGCGATGCAGGAAGAATATCAATCCATCAGGAAGAATGGGGTTTGAAAAATCGTTCCTAGACCAAGTGACAAATCAATTGTCACCTCCAAATGGATTCACAAAATCAAACATGTTTTTGAGGGAAGCATAGACAAATACAAAGCTAGATTCATCGCAAGGGGTTTCTCACAAAAAGAAGGTATAGACTATGAAGAAACATTTGCTCCTACTGCCAAGTATACTACTATAAGATCTTTGGTTTCGCTAGCTACTACTATGGGATGGAATAACCATCAAATGGATGTTAAAACGGCATTTCTAAATGGAACCAATGATAAAGAAGTATACTTTGAACAACCCTAAGTTTTTGAAATAAATAGTAGGGATACACATGTTTGCAAACTCAAGAAAGCTCTATATGGCTTGAAGCAGGCTCTTAAGGCTTGGTGTGCAAGAATGGATGCACATCTCTTAAGGAATGGGTTCGTGAAAAGTTTTTTCGATGCAAACCCCTACATCAAAATAGTGAAGAATGAACCTGTCATTATACTACTATATGTGGATGATTTGTTTATTACAGATGTGGAGCGCAGAATACTAGAATGCAAGAGAATGCTAGCAACAGAATTTGAAATGAAAGATTTGGGACTCATGCATTATTACTTGGGCTTGGAACTTTCTTGGTCAAGGAAAGTACATAATCAAGATGTTACAAAAGTTCAGTATGATGGATTCCAAGCCTATGACCACTCCCATGATCATTAATCTCAAGAAGTTGAGAAGCTCTGACTCTAGTCTTGTCAATCCTACTAGCTATCGTAAGTTGGTGGGCTCTCTGATGTACCTGGTAAATACGAGACTTGATATATGTTTTGTTGTAAATGTTCTTAGTCAATTTTTTTTGGAGCCTTGTTGTGACCATTGGATAGTTTCCAAGCATATCTTGAGATACCCACATGGCACAATACATTGTTGCCTAAAGTATGATGGAAAAGAAGTTAAGTTAACAGGTTTAGAGATACTAATTGGAGTGGCAATGAGACTGATGGAAGGAGCACCACTGATGGTTGTTTCAGTTTGGTATCTGCAATGATTTCATGGATGAGTAGGAAACAAGATCATGTTGCGTTAAGCAATGTTGAAGCAGAATATGTTGTTGCATGTGAAGTAGGAAAATAAGTTATTTGGTAGAGAAAACTCTTTTCACATTTGTTTGGAAACCCTCTGGATCCTATGCTAATAAATTGTGATAATCAAAGCAACATCAAGATGTCTGAAAACCCTGTGTTCCACACAAGGATGAAGCATATCAACAACAAGTACCACTACATTAGGAGTTTGGTAGAAGATGGGGTCGTGAAGCTACAATATATTTCGACATATGAACAAGTAGATGATGTGCTGACGAAATCTCTTTGGATTAAAAAGTTTGAATATTTTAAAAGCGTCCTTAGATTGGTTGATGTTACAAATTTAGTTGATAGGGGGAGATGAAGCATCTTATGGCAAAATGCTTGGAAGGACATCTGGTTGGCCTATGTGTTGATGTCTAGATCTCGAAGTAAGGAGTGTGGCGTTAGTCATGGAGCTTCAACTCTAGATATACACCTAGATCCCTAGGTTGGTGATAAAGCTTAAACTGATGGTACCTAAAGTAGCTAAAGCTTGAGTCCACCTTAGTCCCACTAGATTAGAATACCATGGTCAAGTATCTA
The DNA here is from genome assembly GCA_000404065.3 of Pinus taeda. NCBI lineage: Eukaryota > Viridiplantae > Streptophyta > Pinopsida > Pinales > Pinaceae > Pinus > Pinus taeda. Next base: position 93,234 of record APFE030094653.1, read on the forward strand.
ATCTATAGCACTACGTGTGATAGAACTCTTCATAGTTCATATCATTTTGAGATCTTCCATGTACCTTTATAGATGTAATTATGTATACCTCCCTAGTTAAGAGGGAGTGTTGAAGAATGTAACTAGTGTCAGTGTTCATAATTGTATTTGTCAAAAGAAATTTTATTATTAGAGAAAATAACTTATTAAAATATGGGTTTCATGCTTGGGTCAATGTTTTCTAGGTTAAAGACTCTACTGAAAGCTTCTAGATTTGTCTTGAGTCAATAGAGTCACTATCATTTTAATTAGACCCTTTTTGGGTTTTTGTATCATGTAGAAAGAATTATTTTTTAGTCAAAAAGGGTATTTGTCACCTCCACACCATGTCAGCCATGTCCCCATGAAGTCGACCTACATAAGGGAAATTCGACCTAGCAAAAAGGCTATATATAGAGAGGCAGCTCAGCTCGACCTATTTGTCACACTCACTCAACAAGTTCAATCTACAAGAAAGAGAACCAAAAAAAGAGAGAGAAGTAGTTGTAGAAGGAAGCAAGACACTGGGAAGCCCTAATCCAGTTTTTTGGACAGCTTTTCTCACACACATGCGAAGTTATTGGGTTGTAGCTGGGGCCGAAATTCTGATTACTGCAACCGAATTTCTAACGCTAGGGACCAAAAATATGTAACTAGGGGGCCGAAATTATGGATTGACGTTGCTACTGGAAGCTGCCACTTAGAGACTTTGACAGGGATTATCTATTGGAAGCAAGGGTCAACTTCGTGATTGGAGGTCGTCTTTGTCTAGGTTTATAAAGTCTTGGATTGTATCGCCTTGCTTTGAATCTACTAGTGGAAAAGTTGGACTAGGTTTTCTCCTTGAAGGGGTTTTGTCATGGTTGAGTGCCTACATCTTTGTCTCTTGTGCTTGTGGTCTTCATATACACATAATTTGGTAATTTCTTCATGAAAAATAAACTAATAAAGAAGCAAATGAAGCCAACATAATTCACAAGTAATTATCAAGAAAAAGGAATCAAACACTAATTCCTATAAGCATTGATTTCTCAACATGCAAGAATATCTATCTATTGCCTATTCTAGAGGAGATCAAACGTATATTGATACCTTCATATTGTTTTCATGAAATCATGCTACAGGCAGCTTGTCAAAAGATGGTCTCCTTTTAGAAAAGAATCTATGGGCTATAAATGAACAAGTTAACGAATAATCGTATGAATACTTTCATCATCCTTACAAGGATCCAACCCAGGCACCAGATGCAGCGTGAGACTGTTTGCCCATGGATCCTCGTATATTTACTTTCAGCTCTTGTTTAATCTCTCAGTTTTTTTTGCTGTACTTTCATGGAGAGGCCTTTCATTCTTGTAAGCATACGGTCAGCTACGTTATTGCCTGATATTTATTGTTATCATTTTCTCTCTGCAGTGTAGAAATCTACTGGTATGGGACAGCTATTCCCTGCCAGCCTTCTTCATCTTTTCTGCTCACTCATGGACAGATTGGCTTATATGCCTGATTTCTGATTTTTGTCAATAGTATGTGGCGGTGTAGTTTTTCTTTCTTCACAGGTTTATGTGGATGTCAAAATGTACAATCCTCTTTTGATCGGTTTTATCCTCAGGCATGCTCTCAATGTATAGCCACTTGTTTGGGTAAATACATGAATACACTCTTGAAGTGTATATGCAGAATGCAAATTTATCATTTTAAAAATAAAAAATAAAAAATAAAACATTGTTAATATATTTTATCATAAAAAGGGTTTGAAATTTGACCATCGACAAGGGAAGGCACACTACCCCAATTCTGAAACCACCTTGGACCTTTGAAAAGATGCAATGACATGAAATAAGATCATTGATAGGAATCAATGATCATGAAAATGAAAGGATGGATAATGAAGGTATTAAACAAGCTTAAGACATGACAACCATTAAAAAGATTCTAAGAAACAAAGCAACATCATTAAACCTGCAATCAATACCCTTACTACAACCCAATGAATGCATCCCATACAAATAAGCAGATTTGCAACGGTATGTCCATCACAGTTCGCAGTTTGTGAGCCCACCTGCACTGATAAGGTACTGTAACCAAGCAGAAAGGTCTGCCAAAAAGTTCACAAGTAATTTGGACTCCACATGGCTGAGAATGCAGGGAATGTCATCGGAATGGCATGCCCCTCACCCAAAAGCTCCAGCAAAACTCTCAAAGCTTCCAAAACTCTTGAAAGCTCCAGCAATGTTTCTTACATATAGCTTCCAAAACTCTGAAAGTTCCAGCAATGTTTCTTACATATTCCATAACTTCTAGAGCTTGGGAGACAGTGAAAACAGATTCCCCAACTCCAAGGGTCAGTTCCATACAACTAGAGAAAAACCACAGCTTTCAAAAATTTGCATAAGTTTATGTGAATTTTACAGTCAATATATCCTTCCATATCCACCTAAACATTTGCTGAAAGACAAGAAGAATTGGCATTATTAAAACACGTGTTTTAAAGCCTTGAGATCTCCATAGGCTCTAAGCACTAGATTAATCCAATTCTTAACCAGAACAATCCATACGGAAGCTTGTCCCAAAGAAATAGCCACTTGAAACAAGTTTATTTAGCATCAACAAAGCACTTCCAGTTGCTACATAGCAGGTGAAACTAACCCAGATAGAGATCTAAAAGTGATTCAAGCAATTTGGTTGTATTTCCAATTAGGTAAATCATTATTACTTTCTGCACTGAGAAAGGAACGCAACTTAAATGACCATAATTACTGAAATGTAAATCTCTTTATCTAAATTATCAACCCCAAATCTAACCCAGGGCTCTTTTCATGGGAATATCACCGAATTCGCAGGCACATCGAAGGAAGAATGTCTACGGTGTAATACGGAATCTTTGGCCAAACATCAATATCAGGCAATGAGACAACAACATATATTGATGTGTCCCAGAGGACTTAAATGACAGCACAAACATTTTACCATACTAATATGCCACACTGATTTCTGAACCAGCAGTGTTCAGTCCCCTGGTAAAATAACCCCACACAATTCTCACATTACATGCTCTTCAAAAAAATTCCAACCAGGGCCTAGAATTGTACTCATTGATGTAGAGAAGCAGTTACAACTGTGCAAAGTTGCAAACTATCCTATATGATGAATCATTTCCTATGAAGCTCCTTCAACTATTATCAGGTACTGTTTGTTTGGTGATGAATGTGCCAACAGTTTTAAACCATTGCATTAGATTTCGGTGTTCTTTCACATAAAGCCATGCTTGGAGAAAACGAAAGAGGCTCTCATTGATGCCCCGCTCTTCCAAATATTGGCGGAATGCTTGCTGGAGTTTCTTATCAAGATCCCTACAGTGTACACAAACAGTATCAGATTCTAGACCAGACTAATTTTCAAATGGATCTAGAAATCAAATGCCACTTTAATCTGACATAAGAAATTAGCTGGAGTAATAAAGCTAATCCAATAAAATTTCAGAAGACTAATATTAACTCGGGAAAGCTTCCCTCATTTATAAGGTTGAAGAGCCTACTTACTGAAAACTAGGTCCCTCATAACCCTGAGGAATGATCAAAGTCTGTTTTGAGATATCCTTTCTATCTTTGAGAGCTACAGACTGTATGCCCATTGCGTCAGGATAAAGATCACATATGAACTGCAGAGCAGGTCCTTGATCACCCTTTAAAATAGCAACACTCAAAAAAAGTTGGTTAAAGTTTTCTTCATCGCTGTCATCCACTTCACCATTTGGTCCAAAAACTGATAGACGCAACACTGAGATTTTAATCTCCTCATGGTTAAAAGTTCTTGACAAAACTGGGCCATCCGTGTCCAGTGCACCTTTAATAACAATGAATGGTTTTGGAGGGCCTATTTTCTGCAACACCCTGAAACAACTTAGAATAAATTTATGTTGCTAGCATAATACATCATTTGTAGATTTCTTGAATTTGATAAATATAATGGTCTGTTTCACTATAACACACTGCATCTAAAATTTTAAAATTGCCAGTTACCTAATAAACTTATTTGAGGACAAGCTGTAACCGAAATGCTCACTATATCCACAAGTAACAATCCCACTGACCATATTCACCAGCAAAAATCTTACATAATGAAAATAGGTAGCTCTTATGGAGCTTCCATTGTGATCATGCCATCATGCTTCCTTCCCCCTTTTCTTTTGTATCTATTTTCTAATACTTCCGCAGATCTAACATAATTTGTTATACCCATTCAAGTAATCAGTTATAACTTATAACCCAATATGATTGGCCGTATTTTATAGCTTCCACACACGGTTTAATATTTTAACAGTGTAAATCTTATGTTTTCATACCTTTACGGCTAATTGGTACTTTCCTCAACTTACCAACCAATGCAGAATCGAAAAATAACTTGACTATAAGATACCTCCCTGAATGAGACAACGTTCATTTCTTATATGGGTAGTGATTTTTCTGTCCATACTTTGCTCAAATTAATAGCACCATATTCAGAACACTCTAAACCACAAAGCTAAAATACAAAACAATATTTCCAACAAGCAGATTTTGAAAGCAAATGCACAGTTGATCTAGCAAAATTTTCAGGCCCTTGACACAAGTTGAAAACAAAATCAAAAACAGATGTGCTGTTGATCCGGCATTTATTCAACCCAACAAAGCAACCTCAGAACAACCAAATTTCTAGCAAATTTCTGAAAACTAGAAATTAAAAGCTCCATTAAACTCCTAAACCTTCCCCCTCTCAAATCCCAGAGCATCATAAAAACAATAAATGAATTGGAACCACGATCAAATCATTCAATAAATAAAATTATGCCTGCATCAAGTAAACCAAAACAAATCATTTCTTGGTTGTTTTGTCTACCAATGTTAAGGTGTTTAAGAGGAGGAAACAGATTCCACACTGCTGTTTTTATGCAATATGATGTAATAATCAGGGTGCAACATTGATTTATTTTTGCTGACATGGAAGATATATATCTTCATTAGTTGTCAGCATAGATGTTTTGGCATTAATTTTGTGCAGTTCACTTACATTTTTTTATAAGAGTTGGCAGCAAAAGATGCATAGGGAGCTGTGCCTCTGGTGCAAGGCTGGAAAATCGGTCACGATTTAATGTAACTAGCCTCTGCTTCAATTGCAGCATCTACTAACTTTATTGGTAGTATGCTGGTAGACTAGCAGGAGATTAATTGGAAGACACAGTCCCCATGAACTACTTACACAGAATTCAACATCATAGAGTGATGGCAATGCCCTCTTTCTTCTGATGGCATTTATAGGTTAATCCAGATTACATAGCTCAAGAGTCTGTTAATGTAATGGCTTCTTCCTTTACATTGTAACTTATAAATGAGGATAAATATTCAAATTTCAGAATCATGTCAAGGTGAAATTAATTATCTGGAATGAAGTATCAACCCAGCCAGTTATGTATTGCTTCATTATATTTTTTGACAAAAAAAAATATATTACATCAAGGAAATAGGATAGGGCCCCAGCTATACACATAGCTTATTACAGTTTCAAAAATCAAAGCATGTCTCTTGCCCTATCAACATTCCACTTTTCCTGGAATTACAGATATGGCTTAGATATTTCTTATATACATTTAAATTCAGATGGTCTACTAAGATCATCACCTTTCTAACCTTACAAAAACAAGTAATCTTTGATGATGATGTCACCTTTGGAGGACATTTAGCTCACGTGTGGGCTAATTGAGGCTTGATTTTGTGTTATTTCATTGATTTAGCTATATTTGGGGGTCAGCTTCTGTCCTATCCACCTTGTATCATGGATTTTAATTATTTTTAGGGCTTTTTAGTCCAATTTGAGGAAAGTCAACTTGGCTACCCTCATACAATAAGGGGATTTGATTGCCTTTGGATCATTGTCACAGTTGGATTATTACACTTGTTCATTAGTGATCTCTTATCTCTAATGCGCAATAGAGGCCTAGTAAAAAGACTTGTCTTGGGTGGATCTTGGAAGTGATGCTATGTCACTTGGTTCGAGTTTGAATTTGAGTTCGGTGACTTTGAAGTTTGACAAAAAATTACACTCAAAATTTTAATAATAAAATTCAGCATTGAGTTCTACATATTACAAATTTAAAATTAAGAAATATATATAATAAAATTCAATATACTCATTAATAATATATGACAAAAACAAAAATACCATTATTAAATATATATTTCATGTCATCTTCTCCAGTATTGGTTTTGAGAAATTATCACTGTAAAGCCATATATAATTAAAGATTTAGAAAAGAGGCTCACTGCAATATTCACTATCACACCATGCAATCAAAAAATAAAACACAGAAAGAATGGCGACCTTGTGTGTTTACAAAACACATAGAGGATGATTCATTTTATTTTTAATTCAAGGTGGGCAAAATGAGATTGAATGAATGAGTAATGGGAACGTTGATTTCTTTTGCACACAAATCATGGAATTAAATGGAAGGACCAAAGAGACATTGAGGTTTTTCTTTTTTTAATTGTGGTTTGGTGTATGGGAGTAACCTAGGTTAAAACCTCAAACTATGAGTCTGCAGCCTAGAAGAAAAGAAGCCAATGTTGAGTGTGCAAAGCCTTAATGATGGAAGGGACATTGGTATTTTTACAACTAATTGTGTTTTGGTGTATGGGAGTATAATCCAGGCTAAAACCCCAAACAAAGTTTGGAGCCTGAAGCAAGAAAACCCAACATAGAGCATGTAAATACTGAAAAGTAATATCATATGCAGAGTCATGGAAACACGAAGAAATGAATATAATGAATGTGGAACTAGGGGAGGAAAAACACTGTACATGTAAGAAGAGAGGAAAATGCAGATCTACACAGTGCTTGTCACGAAGTCTTTTTTTAATAATAATTTCTTGGACAGATTCAAAATTAGACAAATTTAATGTCCAATAAGTTCACATTGTGTTAGTTTTGGAATTCTTCTTCAAAATTCACAGAACTTTTACAAATTTACTCAATTTGCTTTAAAGTTCAACAAATGTCAAATTTTTTGCTTCAATTCTGTCGAAACTGGTGACTTAGATGTGATGTGAACTCTTCTCATGGGTGCTTATCGTGGATCTTGTTGAAAATGTAACTAGTTTCAGTCTTCATACTCGTTGTACTCATTTCAATATGTATCCCATGTAACAAACAAAAGAAGAAAAGAAAAAGTTATTTTTTTAAAACATGGGTTTCATGCTCATTATTGATTGTCTTCTAGGTAAAAGCAAGTTCTTCATACTTCTAGGGTTGTTAGGTCTTGGGATTTATTGTCATGAGACAAAGGAGTCAACATCATGTTTATAAGACCCTTCCAGATAAAATGTAATTTGAAAAATAATTTATTTTGAGTCTAGAAAGTCTTGGAAACTCCAAAAGTACAAGTCAGCCCTGGCAGCTTCAAGTCGGCCTAAAGGAGGGAATTTGACTCCCTGGAAAGGCTATATAAAGAAGCAGTTCAACCTTATTTAGCACACACTCATCCACAAGTCTGATCTATCAAGAAGGAAGTTCGATCTGCAGCTGGGAGAAGCAGAAAAAGGAGAGCAAAGGTCTAGGAGGCAAGAAGAATCCAATAAGGAAAAATCTCTGTTTGGGGCTCTATCTCTCTCACACGTGTGAAATTCTAGGGTTTTGGGTGTTGTAGAAGAAGGTTGAAGTTGCAGATCAGAGTTGCAGTAGGTCAAAGTGCAATATCTTGTAGCTGAAAGGAAGAATACCCTACCTTAAGCTCATTGACCTTGGGAGGAGTTGTCTTGCTCTAGGAAGGTCTCAGGAGGAGGTTAGATTAGGGTTTCCATAGAAGTTGCAAGGCCAAAATTGCGGGATCAAAGTTGCAATATTGAAGTTGGCAGGTCGAAGTTGTAGTTTGTAGCTGGTTGGTACAAAATCAAAAAAGGACTTAAAGAAGGGTTGACTTGGTACTTGGAGAAGGACTTGGTCTAGGGTTTGGGTCTTTGTGTCTCATTTTGAAGCAGATTCTATAAGAAGAGAAGAGTTTGCTGAGCTCTCCCCTTGGAGAGGTTTTACCTCGGCTAAGAGCCTAATTTTTGTGTCCTCTATTGTGACTATTACGTTCTTGATACTTGTTTGATGAAAAGATCTAACTAAAGAACTAAGTTCACAAGCAAATATTTAGGTTAAGGAAAATTGAAGTAATAAGTTGCCACATTGCATATTTTCCAACATGTTATTAAAGCGAAGGTGAACAAGGAAGGCAACTGGAAAGACACAAGAAGGAATTATTTGTCAAGGGGAAGGAACCAAGGAAATTCTCAAGGAAAGCCCAAAGAAGAAGAGTTCAAGAAGGATTGTCTCTTGAAGGGATCTAGTTAAAAACTCATTGGTAGACCTCTTTAAAGGAAGCATCAAAGGATCTTATCATTCAACACTCTTGGAAGTTGTTGGAGGAATCCTAGGGAACATCTTTCAAGGAAGTCTCTTCAAGGATATTTAAGGCATCGAGAAGGTTGGAGACATCATCAAGGAGAATCTTGGTTATCAAGATTACATCATGTTTGAATCTACATGTCATATGGGTTCTTTCTGCAACGGAAGCAATAAGCTCGTTGGAGCATCAAATTATCTAGCATGGAAGAAAAGGATTGACCTAATACTCACAAAACAAGAAGTAATGGAGTATGTTACTAGGGAAATTATTGAACCGAGCAAAGACAAGACACAAGAACTAGCAAAATACAAGAAAGGGGAAGTAAGGGCTTAAGGGATCATAGTTGAATCCATTAAAGGTTCCATTTGTTGGAAACTTGAAAACTTCCAAGGCTATGTATGACAAGACAATGAACTTGTACTATGTAAGTACATCAGGATAAAAGATGTCTTTGCAAAATAAGTTATACAAAATGAAGAAAGCGAAAGATGAGGAAATGGAATCCTTTCTCATGAAAGTCTTTCATCTAAGAGACCATCTGCAAGAGCTTGGGGAATCAATTTCTGATTCAAAAATGACCATATGTGTACTAAATGCATTGCCACCAAAATGGAGCAGGTTTGCAACAAGCATCTACTCCAAGAAAGATTCAACCTTTTGATGAGTTGTGGGCTCAATACATTTTGGAAGAATCAAGGAACAAGGTAAAAGATGACATTGGATCAAATGAGCAGTCTCAAGTCTTTCTAGCCCAAGTCAAGAAGATGAAGAAGGGAAAGTTTGGAAAGTCCAAGAAGAAAGGCATGTCCAAGGTTCAATGCTTTAAGTGCAATGAGTTTGGACACTTTAAGAGGGTCTGTCCAAGCCAACAAAACAACAAGAGAAAGGAAAGAAACAAAGCTCATGTAGCCAAGGCAGTGGGAGAATGTAAGAAGACAAAGAAGGAAGAAGTGAAGGATCTTTACAATTAAAGAAGGCTCACTAACTGTCAAATTCTTTATAAGGATTATCTTTCCTTTAGGATAATATGTTTTGCATAGCATCATAAAGAGAAGCATATGGTAGTAGCATATTTAGAGTTTGCATGAGTAAGTTGCTTTGTAGAAATAATCTAGTTAGATAGATAAATAGACCATTTTTGCATAATATCCACCTAAGCATTATCTAACATTACATTAGAGGTTGTCATATTGCTTAAGTGGATCATTATGATCCTGGAAGGACCATCATTTTGGAATGTCCTTGGAAAAAGGCATCATGACAAGGATAATATACATTCCATGTAATGTGGAAATAATACTGTTAAAGGGATGAAAAAATGCAATGGGTCAGGTTGCAAGCTCACTTTAGGGCATATAGCTAGATGATTGGATGAAAGCATAAAAATATATGTTGAAAGCGAACTTTGTATAAGATTCATATATATAGAAACTTGAGAAAGGAAATTTGGTCATAAAATATGCTTAAGTATATGATATATATGATGCTTGAAAAGAATAGGATTTGACTTACGATGAATAAAGAATTACAGTGTTCCACGGGGACGCGTCCCCCAGGGTCGGGTGCACGCACCCCTCGCACCCTACGCACCCAGGACGGGGAGTCTCTTGGGGGTGCGTTTCCCCACGCACCCTTTTTGGGGAGTCTCGGGAGACGCAAGGGGGTGCGTTTCCCCAGTGTGGGAGTCTCGACTCCCCACGACTCCCCGAAAAGGGTGCTTCTGGGCATCCCCCTTCAGTGTGGGAGTCTAGACTCCCCAAAAAGGGTGCGCCTGGGCGTCCCCCCTTTAGATTTGTCTAATAAGACTTAAAAAATCAAAATTAAAAATAAAAAATCAAAATTATTAATTTTTTTTTTTAAACTAAAATTAAAACTAAAAGCCTAAACCTAAAAGTCATGTCATGAAAAGGAAAACGCTCATTTCATTAGTCGCATTGCTCCAGCGTGCTGTTTACAGCTTTGCCTGAATGTTGAAATGCTGAGCTGAGGGACGGACCACGGTTGAAACACTGAGCTGAGGGACGGACGTCGGACAAAGGTTGAAACGCTGAGTTGAGGGGCGGACCACGGTGAGCAGGCTTGCTGTTGGCAGTTGCTCCAGCGGCCAGCCGCTATTGTTTAAAAGTGTGACCACGACTTTCAACTTCAAGTTTCAGCCGCAACATCCTCGGAGCTCCAGTCTTTTGCTGTCAATCCTTTGTTGCTACGCTGTGCGGCTCCACCTCCAGGTAGACATTCACATTACAGCTTGAAATGATAAATGTGAACTGTTTTAAATTTCAAAACTCCCAGGTTACGATGATTGATATGGAACATTGCTGGAGAAACCATGGACTGTGTCAATCTTTTTTATGTTTTAAGTTTTTCACTTCCCACGCCGCACGGAGTGTGTCCACTGTCCACTGTCTCGACCGTCATAAGTTCATAAGTTCATACCCCTGCGTGCGACTTCAGAAAATTTAGGAAGAGGGTCGAGGCTGGACCAAACGTGCTAAGTTTTGTTTAAACTATTTCAACAATAATAACACCAAATGATTCCCAAGTTAAAATGAATAGCACCTTCTGTTAATTGGAATGCTTTGTCAGTACCATCCGTAACCCTGCTGCTTCTTACAGCCTCACTTATGCATAGTTCAAACTTCAGATTGACATCCTCTTTGCTCAGAGACTCTTCAGCTTCATATCTTGTTGCTGTAGAATTTTAGGCATGTTTGTTATCCCTTGAGCGAGGAGCAGTTATCTGTTTTGGTTAATTTTGGCAAAATGTAGATGACATGTTGCCATGCGTACTTAGTTATCAGTGCGGAACTCATTTATTCAATTGTTTTATTCTACTACGTAAGTCATTAAATACAAAAAAAATTAATCTGGAATTTGACATAGAATGATAACAGAACCTGTTCATAACCATTTCTGTTTATAATCAGAAAATTTAATACAAATGTTGTTCTTCCTTTAACAGAACCGAAATATATATAATAGGGGTATCACTATGGGTAATGCATTCTTTGAATAGATCAGGATAAATCTGCATCCTTCTCTCTAATCCCTAATGCATCAAAGGTCTGGTTTTAGACCACCTAATTGTCTATTTAATATTTTTATGCTTTCATTATTGAACAGTGAGCAATGAATATGAACTTGAATTATATATATATAATATAAATATATATATAATATATATTATTATTATTATTATTATATACCTCGACGACTCCCCGCACCCCCGAAATTTTCCTAAAATTTGAGGGTTCTCCCACACGTCCCACTTGTGCGTCTCCCCGCACCGGAGTCTTGGTGGAACATTGAAGAATTAAGACTTTCTCTAGAATATACAACATTGATTAACATCCAATATAATCTCCAGAAGATAATTTCTAACTTGGTTATCAAGTTCGATCCTTGGGCACTCTAATGCATAAAAGGAAGTTTCAAGAGGAAATGGACGATGAGGATGTTGATGGTACGAGAAGGTCATCATGATGAGGTAAGTCTGATCTTAATTGTTGCTTATCTGGTTAACATATTATTTTGCTACCAGGAAGAATGTTGCCGGGATACATAATGACAGTTGAGGCAAGTTCAACTATATGAATGAAAAGTATTGAGGGAAGCTCAATATCTAGTACCTGGAACCAATGAAGTCAAGATATGTTCATCTTGAAGGTAGCAGTGCAAGAAGATAACCTAATGGTCAACTAGGAAGATCACTTTCATAAGGAAACCATGGTCAGTCTAAATATCGAAAAGGGTCAACATTTGTGATGTCGAAGATGAAAGTGATGAGCAAGAGCCAGACCTGAATCCTATCACGAGATTAAAAAAAAAAGAGAAGATGGCTCCATCATACCTCGAAAAGAAGCAAGCTCGATGCAAGAGATGCAGAAGTAAGAGGAAGCCATATAGCTATAAAGATCAAGTAGTTGGTACTCTCATGAAGACAAGTTGTAAGGCTTGTGGTGTTGGCTTCCAATATTGAAAGGAAGTCTGGAATCTTTTCTAGTTTTGAGAGGGAGCAAAAAGAGCCTCCTTGAATAGGAGCAAGGATCTATGCTCTAATAAAAAGGGAGAATAAGGATGTCCTCTCTGGTTGAGGAGTGATGTTGGACATCACATGTGCATTCTCATCTTCAGGTGATGAAAAGTGAATGGTGTGTTGAAATATGTAACTAGGTTCAGTCTTCATAATGTCAGATGTAATCATGATTTTATGTATTTAATGAAATGAGAAAAATAAATTTGTTATTGTCACTCTCGAGGCATGGGTTTCATGCTCAAGGGAATTTATTTTATAGGTCAAGCTCCCATTGAGAGTTTCTAGGGCTTGTCATTGAGTCTACAAGTCAAGAAAATCATTGTCATGTATGAAAGACCCTTCTTCGGCATGTTACATATTGTAAAGAAAATTATGTGAATCAAAATTAGAGTCAAAAGACCCTCCAAGACCTTGTCATGGTGCAAAGAACAAGTCGGCCTACAAGTTACAAGTCGGCCTAAGGGCAGTTACTAGTTGGTCTACAAACATGAACAACAAGCCTATATAAAGGAGGACTCGGCCTCATTCAAGGACTCACTCATCACTCACACAAGTTCGATCAAGGAAGATGAAAAGTGCGAAGAAGAAGAGGACAAGGAGAAAAGGAAATTGAATTTCTAGGACTGTTTTTGGGTATTCTTCTCACACGTGCGAAGTAAATTCGGGCATCCTTCTGTAGCAGCAAGTACAAAATTGCAGTCGTCTTCGAGGGTAGACTTATGGGTCAAGAAAGGTCTCTCTCACAAACCGAATTCTCAAGGAAGTCAAGTCAAGTCAAGCAAAGAAGAAAGGAGGCAATTTGGTCCACTTCCAAGCCACACGTGTGACCTAGGGTTTATGCAAAAAAAGGTTGAAATTGCAAGTTTGCGACAGCTAGCCAAAATTCTGATCTAGGGCCAAAATCTGAAATAGTGGAACAAGTTTGACCAGCGTTGACTTGGAGGAAGAAAAGTTCATTAAGGAGGAGCTTTGACTTTGTCTTCAAGAGGTCTTGGTCAAGGGTCGTAGATCTTGGAATTCGTCAATTGAAGTTCTATAAGAAGAGAAGAATTCTTGTGTGTTTTCCTCTCAATTGAAAAGGCTTTGGCCTTGGCTGATCGCCGACATCGTGTGTCCTTTATCTTATTATTCTTTAAAGTTTGGTAGTTGTTTGATGAAGAAAAATACTAATAATAAAGTGAAGTAAAAAATATACAACATACAGTTATAAAAAGTAGAGAAAGCCCCCAGATTTCTCAACATGGTATCAGATCTAAGGTGAAAATACAAGGAATGGTAGCTTATAGAAGGACACTCAAGGGCCGAAAAACTAAAGGATCATCAAGAGCTTCAATCATCAAGAAGGATCACTCATCTCAAAGGCACCACAAGGACAAAGACTGCATCATTATCTTGAAGGAAGTTACTAAAGAAGACATCAAAACCCTACCTCAAGGAAAAAGACCTTAAAGATCCTACCTCTACTCAAAGAAGGAAGGACTACAAATTGAAGCATCTTGAAGTCCCTACATCCAAGGGAAGCAAGTAGAAGCACTGACATCATCATCAAGGAATCAAGGTGATTTCCCTCTCTTTGAAGGATCACTTTTGAAGGAAGGCATCTTCATCAAGAAGACATCTTCGATTATCAACATCATCATCAAAATCAAGAAGGCATCAAGTTGAAGATATTATCATCAAGGAGTATCTTCACAAGTAAATATCTTTATGTCCACATCTGAATCTATCAAAATGATTTCATTTTGCAAGGAAAGCAACAAATTGGTTGGGTCGTCAAACTTTCTTGCATGGAAGAAGAGGACTGATTTGATCCTCATAGAAAATGAAGTCATTGATCATGTTAAGGGTTCCATCACTAAACCTCCAAAGGAAGAAAGCTCAAGCTCTTGCAAAGTACATGAAAGGGGAAGTTGTTGAAGGAAATGTAACTAGGCTAGATCTTCATAAATGTAATTTTGATATTTGTAGTTATTCAAGAAAAGAGAAATTATTTTTATAGTATTTGTCAATAAGTTTCTTGCTCATTGAAAATAGGTCAAGCACATTTTAAAGTGCTTCTAGAAAGTCAAAGTCAAAATGTAATTATGATAAGACCCTTTAAGGGCATGTTACATCATGTATGTCATCATACAAGGTCATGGGAACACCTCCAAGCATAGTCAAATCCTCTCCTAGCATCAACGAAGTCTCCAAGCAGCAAAACGATGAATAAAAGTTGAATAATATTGCAAACTGTAACCGGCCTAATGGACAATCATGTCGGCTTAAAGAGGAGGGACTGACCTCTATTTATAGAGGTTGTCCACTGCTCAAAAGGACAATGAATTCTCTCTAAAATCTGCGAGGGCATAAGGCAAGAAAAAGAGGTCAACGAAGGATGAAAAGAAGCCCTTTAGGGCAGCGAAGGAAAGGAGAAAAGAAGCCAAAGGTTAAGGATTGTCTATAGGGTAAACCTACAGCCACACGTGCAAAAGGGAAAGGGTCTACCTGCGACTATAGCAACAAAAAAATATTGGTCATCATAACTCATTGTTCTTGGATGCAAACTAGGCCTACAAGGCCTCTCTCTCCAGCAAAGAAGGAAGAACAATCAGCGAGGAAAAGAGGATTGTTTTAGGGCTCCTGTCCACACATGCAGCAAGAAAACACTTACAGATTTGACAACAGTTAGAGGCAGCAGTATGAATAGCCTCATTCAAATATGTATCTAGGTCTACAAGGGATCCAAAGGAAAGTGAAGAAGACTTTATCTATAACAGAGTAAAGAAGCCCTAATATTCTAGGGTTTCCTAACTTACACAAGCAGCAGAAGAAAGACGAAGTGTTAAGGAGCCAAGTGTCAGAAGACAAAGTTCCATGTGCAGGAAGTTATAGCGCAGAAAGAAAAAGGATTTGACTTATCCTTACTCATGCAAAGTTTTCCTCTAGTCTTACCCCAAAGCTGGGATGGATTTTGTCGCTAGGATCTTAGGCAAGTTCTAGTGTTCTAGATCGAGTCTATGTAAAATTGATTTGGGAATAATCAGAACTATTTGTTTAGGATATTTTATTATAAATTGCTTGATTCGTTGGATTATATTTGTGTCACAGAAATGGGTAGCCTGTGAGGGTCTATTACAAATGGGTTTTCCCCCTTATGATGTAAAAAATATGAAAATCAGGATGTAAAGTGTCTTGAGGGTTGGAAAAATAATTTATCCCCTCATAGGTTAATTAATTAAATTTTCTGGCCAAAAAATTAATTAAAATCCTAAGTTAGAAATTTAATTAATACTAGGTCCTAAGTAAATTTAAATTCTCCAAAGGCAAAATTCGTCTGTCCTAAGAAATTAAATTTTAAAAGGTCCCAAGACTAAGGTAAATTAATTATTTTGCCAAATTTTAAACCTTTGATCCTTGGGGTTAAGTCAAAGTCAAATTTTTTGGGAAATTAACTCAAAAATTTTATTTTTGAGTTAATTAAAACTGCATTTAATGAAAAATTTCGAATTTCCCCAAATATTTAAATATTTCGACGGATGAGATTAAAAGAAATTTTAATATTCATCAACGGTCGAGATTACTTTGACGAGGATCACTCGAACTAGCCGTCGGAGGATTTATCTTTAAATAGGAAGTCATTTGTCAATCGATCCATCCGACCTTTGAATCGTGTGCTTAGCAAGAAGCTCTTGTGTAATCTTTTTCTGGATAATACAGAAAGACTTTCGGGTTAAGTTCTGTTGGTGTTACTCTTCATGGGAATACTACAAGATGTGTTGTTTTCATGCATAATTTGTTTCTAAAGCCATTGATGATAGTTTCTAAAGAGTGATTTGAGTATAGGTACTTTGCTCAGTCGTTGGGGTTTGAATAATAATCTAAATTTTGAATGTAATAGCATGTATCTCTATTTGTTTGAGTTTTATTATTATTTTCTCGCTCTATTTCTAATGGCTGGATCAAGTTTTGCAGGGAAATCTTGATTTTAGATCCTCGGGCATTAACAAAAGTTTTCAGTTGGACCAACCAACTCCTAATCTGTGTTCCAGAAAAAAACCTAGCTAAATTAGCTTCAGGGTTATCATAAGATTTTATTGGTGATACATGAAGGGTTTTGAGTTAGCACCTCCTTTAAAATTTAGAAATTTAATTCTTTGTATGGCATAATGGTAGATTTGGTTAATTAGAGCCTGCAGTTTGCAAATTTTGTAATTATTTTTCTAACGTTGGTTTTTCAGGATTTTAGTTTTTAACATCATATATATCGTTTGGATGTTTTCTTGTTGTCGTACAACTACAGATCTAAGGAAGAAATCTATGTAGAGTCCAAATCTCGGCCCTAGAGGGTAAGATCTGGATCTCTGGGGTTTATCAACATAATTTTCCAAGGATATTATTCAAATTTTTTGTAGTCCAAGGGTTTAAAATTTCTTGGATTTAGAAATTTTCACAAGGCTTTCAGGAATAAATCTGAAGCAAAGGAACACATCATTTTAAATCAAAAAAATTCTGAAAAAAAATTAAGTTTCTGGCCTACCATTTCTTTGCTGAATTTTTTTTCAATATGTTGCCTGGGTTTTTGGGTTCGCTGAAAATTTCGAAATTTTTAAGAAAACCCTTCTACAACTCCATTGTTGCCATCCCTCTGCTCAACCCTACTAAGCTCCAGCGACCCTCCTTCTACCTTCATTCTTCTATTTCCCATTCACTGCCTGCAAAATGCTGCTAAAAAAAACCAGCTACCAAAGCAACCCTTCCATTATCGTTGTCCAACACTGCGTTTTTCTTTTTTGTTGCAGCCTTCATCCCCTACAAAAAGCATTGCTCCATCTCCATTTGAATCCCCTCGTTCTACTGTTGTACCCCTACTGCAAGCCTGGCTGCCTCATCCTCTTGATCTGTTGCTCCTCTGTGTGCCCTCACCTTCTGCAGTGCAGCTCCCGGCGATCATGAACAATTAAATGTCAAAGCCCAAAACTTTATCATGCAAGAGTTTCTAGCAATTAAATCCCAGATCTTAGAAGAATTTATCTTTCTCCTATAGTCAATATGATGTTTAAAACATTAATCGCATTTGACAATAGAGAAATCACTACCACAAATATTAAAAATTTTACACTTAACACACAAAAAGACATCAAGAAACTTTAGATTTAGAATTTAATTATCCCTTAGGTAAAAAAAAATTAAGTGCTAAGCTTATGAAGCAAATTTAATGTGGCAAATGAAAATTTTTAATGTGACCAAAAAATAAAAATCAAAAGACCTTAATCAAATTTCAATTTTTATGGGTTGTAGGCCATATAAAAATAAAAAATTCTTTAAATGTGGAAGCTTAGATTATCAAAGTCACCAAAATTTAATCTTTAAGTTTTTAAAATTTTCTTAATGTTTTAACTTTTTTGAAATATTTTTCGAATGAAATTAACAAAAAAAAAAACGAAAATGAAAAAATCAAAACAAAAAGTCATACAAAATAAAAATGAAAAAATATAAAACAAAAATAAAATCAAAATCAAAATAAACCTATCCAAAAGTCAAAAGACAAAAAGTTAAAAACAAATCTAATGCAAATCCTAAACTAAACAAACACAAACAATAAAAATCAAATTTAAAATAAAAAATGAATAAGTTAACCAAAGTAAAAAATCAAATTAAATCGAAATAAAAAAGGAACCCTAAGCATACCCAACCATAAAGCAAATAAAAAAATGGGATTCGAATCGAAAATAATAAAAAGTAAAATTTTTATTTTTGAGATTTCTTTTTAATTTAAATAAAGATCAAAACAAAAATATGAGAAGTAAATAAAACAAACCCTAACGCATATCCAAAAGAAAAAACAAAAAGAGAGAAGAAGATGAAATCAAGTGTTTGTTTGAATGTAAATAAAAAAAGAGAGTCGAATGTTTTGTTTTATGCATGCCAAGTTGAAGTTGGCGGCGGGATGGAGAAAGAGCTGCGACGACAGAGGAGTTCGAGCGAGGGGGAGTTGCGACATAGAGTAGATGGCACGGGTAAGGGAGACACGACAACAGGGAGGGGAACCGAAGGAGGAAAGAGGGATGTGGATATGAGAATACACAGATGGCAGCAATGAAGGAGCGGATTGGGGAGGAGGAGCCATAAATAAGGTAATCCACATGGAGTTTGGCCCTAGTTGCCAATTTTAACAATCAATCATAACAAACCTTGTTTTTCCACAAACATAGCAATTGTATTCTTGTTATTTTTGGCAAAATTAAGCATTTATTATTGTTGAAACAACATTTATGTGTGGGTTATGCTTCATAATACAATTAACTAATTGTAAATTTTTCTCTAATCCCAAAACAAAAAATATATTTAGGAAGAGCATCTTTTTACCTTCATATGGATCTGCACACTTCCCTTTTCTTTTAAGTTTTAACTTTGTAATCTTCTCCACCATACAACATAATAGAACCAAGCTTTGATCTGTTTTTTACAAAACCAGAATAGTAGTGTTTCCAATTAGTAAAACATCATGATGCACTGGAACCATTATAACAATCAGTTTTGTTCACAACGGCTTCTTTGTTTCTAGCCACAAAAAACATAAAATTCCTCTTTTCACTTATATTCGATTATGTCAGTATTTGTGCTTGTGGTCTGATGTTTGGAATGTTGAATTATTTCTTATTTTCAAATCTTGTAATAATTGCCTTATGATCAATAATTTAAACACTTGAAAATTTTTCTCAACCTTAATTTCTTTTTTTAAAATTGAGTAAGCATTATTAGATTGATTATAAGATATATGAGGTATTATTGATGTTCTAATTACAATTGAGGGCCCCTATATATATATATATATATATTCGAGGTGTCGTTTCATCAACAGACATCGTCTTTTCTTTTTATTAATTAATTACTGATAATTTATATTTATAAATTATATATAATATATAATATATATATTGTTGTACATAATATAATATATATTATACATTGTTGTCTGAAAAGGAATACCTTCCATTGCTATATAAAACATCAACACTCCCTATTTGCGAGGAAGGTATTCGTCCATGATGTTCTCCTCTAGCAGTCCCAATCACACCCAACCACTTCACATGGTATGGGCAAGACTACCACCATAGTTTCAAGGCTATGCTGCAAGTATCTATGATGTTTCTCCTCTCCTAGGTCCCAATCACACCTAGCCACTTCACATGGCATAGGCAAGGCTTGTATCAAGCTACGCATTACTCCCTCAGTCACTACACATGACTGATGTAGGAAACCCTTGGCCAAACAGAGAGAATCTACCCATTGTATCAGAAACATCACAACTCCCTCTCAATGAGGGTGGACATTCTACTTCACGCCAAGCTTATCTCTGAAGTATTCAAACTTCACATTAGACAGAGGCTTGGTGAGAATGTTTGTTGTCTACTCATCCTTGGATATGTACCAGAGTTTCGCTGCTCCTCTCTGTATCGCGTCTCGGATGAAACAGTATTTGATCTCTATATGCTTTGGCTTGTCGTGAAAGACTGGATTCTCTTAAAGCTTCACACAACTTTGATTATCACGGTATATCAAAGTTGGCTCTAAATCTAGATCAAATAACCCTGCAAGCAATTTCCAAAGCCACACTACTTCACTACTTGCATCATTCGTTGCTATATATTCTGCCTTTGTTGTAATGAGTGTCATTGACAACTATTTTCTGCTAAACCATGAGATTGTACTTGATCTCAAATTGAAGCAACATCCTGATTTGCTTTTCTTGTCTACTGTACTCAATGCCCAATCAAAGTCTGTATAACCTTGCAGCTTTACTTCACCGTCCGAGACATATCTGAATCCATATCCAACCATACCATGCAAGTACCTCAAAACATGCTTTGTTGCTACCAATTGTACATGTCTAGGCTCAACCATGTATGGACTCAATGTGTTCATTGCAAAGCATATATCCGACCTATTATTAATCAGGTACATCAAGTATTGGATCAATTGTCTATACATCGTGGGATCAACCAAATCTGAAGAAGAATCACTCAAGAACTTCAAATTCGTAACCACAAGTGTGGCCATGGACTCGTAGTCCATCATCTTGAATCTTTGTGGGATCTCCCCTGTATACTTCCTTTGGCTAAGGAAGATCTCATTTGGTTTTTGCCACGCTTCTAATCCCAAGAAATAGAGCATCAAAACCCATATCCTTCATTTCGAACTCTGAAGTGAGCTCCCTCTTGCACCCATCTATGAGCTTCTCATCCCCTATAAGAAACAGGTCCTCTACATATAGTACCAATATCAAAGAGCAACCATCTTCAACCTTGTAGTAAAGGTTGGGATTTGCATTACCCTTGGTAAACCCCAAGCTCATCAAATAACTATCTATTCTAACATAAAATTCCTAGGGTGCCTGCTTAAGC
This sequence comes from Pinus taeda, assembly GCA_000404065.3. Lineage (NCBI taxonomy): Eukaryota > Viridiplantae > Streptophyta > Pinopsida > Pinales > Pinaceae > Pinus > Pinus taeda. The sequence goes on from APFE030094653.1 coordinate 114,097, forward strand.
TCGTACAAAGATTTCTTCAATTTACAAACATGGGACTCCTTCCCATGGATCACACAACCTTGTGGCTGCTCTATGTACACTTCTTCTTCAATTACACCATTCAGGAAGGTAATCTTTACATCCATATGGTGTAATTTCCAACCCATAACAGAAGCAAATAGAGATGATAGATCTAATAGAAGTGTACCTGGCTATTGGGCAAATGTTTCATTATAATTTTTTTCTCTTTCTAGGAGAATCCTCTAGCCACAAATCTAGCCTTGTACTTTGCTATGTTGCCATCTGTAGTATGCTTGATCTTGTAGATCAATTTTGAAGTCGCCATTGACTTCCCTTCTGGTCTCAAAACCACATCCTACACATCAATTTTCATGATGGATTGGTACTCCTCCATCATAGCATCCTTCCACACTCGTTTTGTGGCTTCCTCATAAGTGGAAGGTTCTGAATCAATGATGTTACTCATTAGCACAACATACCTAGAAAACTTGTGTGGTCTCTTGCTCTCTCTAAAGGAGCCTCTGGAAACTACATCAATGTGTTTCGGAGCCATACTAGTCTCTTCTTGATGACTGTAACCTCTTTGGTTGGATCTACCGATATATCTAGCTCTATTGTCTCATCCTGATCTTCTAGAGTACAGTCAATCATCATTGTATCCTTGGGAGCCTCTAGCTCCTCTCTATCCTCGTCCACGTGAGACTCTCTAGGTTTCCTAAAAGTTGTTGTTGATTTTGGGTAGTATCGAATGTGCTCTAGCTCCGAAATTTTGTGGAGGGGCTAGAACACAAGAGATCTCCAGAACCCAAAAATAGTTTGGAGAAATTCCACCTGGATGAGGAGTTATTAAAATAATTAATATTTTTAATGGGCTCCTAAATCTAAACTTAGGAAAATAATAAATATTAATGGGTATTAATAAGAATATGGGTGAGAAATTTCTAAGTGACGAGGATCAAGTCTATTTTAATCTTAGTTGTCGATTAGGGACTTAATCTTGGTCGTTGATTCATCAACAAGAAAAGTATAAGAGGAGGCTTGAGGGTCAGTTGGAGACACACTTGAGAGATGAAAGAGTTCGATTTTTCTGGGGCGAGGTTCGCTGAGAAAATCGAACAAGTGACCTGTTGCGGTAGAGGGGCAGGGATAGTTTAAGTCAAAGGATCTTCTCTGGGACTCGAATACACAGCAGAGAGAGGCAAAGAGACGCCAGAGGAGGCAGCGCAGACCCTATAGGGCTAACGCTGTGGCGGGAAGGGCCCACGCATTTCCAGCGAAAGGGAAGATCCACCCTCCAGCAGAAATCCGAATTCAGCCTGGGGAGTAGCAGAATTAGCCGAAAACGCTAACGCCAAAGCTTCAGGGGGCAGAGGAGGCAGCACAATGCTAACGCAGTGTCCCAATGTGATCCACGCAGGCCCACGCGGCTACTGCATAGGGGTAGCATAGTTGTAGCTGGGGACGATCAGTCCAGTTGCCAGATCGGAGAGATTTTTGCCGGGTGAAGTAAGGTAATCTCACTTAGGTTTCTGCCAGTATAGTTTTATCTCTGTAACTGGATAGCCGAGGGGGCATCAAGAGTGTATTCAGAATTACTGCTTAATAATAAAACCCTTTTGTTGCATCGGTATTCTTGCATTAGGTTTTTCCGGGGATGTTTGTCCAAAAATAACAGTGTCCCTTGTGTATTTGTCTCATTTTATTTCAATTCATGATCTGAATGTATGTGTAGTCTGCAATAGTGTTTTCATCGTTGTTTAAAATTTAAATAAAGAAATAACTTGTTGAATGTAAAGAACAAGTAGGAGATGATAAACTAGTGATTGCAGTAGGATTTCTAATGTGTAGATTCAGAAATTTTCACAGTTGCCTTTTCATGAAAGGTGACATCTCTGTTAATCTCAATCTTTCTTTGTCTAGAGATATATATTCTATAAGCCTTTAAAGTCTCGTTGTATCCAACGAAGGTGCCCTTCTTCCATGAAGGCTATAACTTTGTTCTCTTTTCCTTGGGAACATGTATGTACACTAGACAACCAAATATCCTCAAGTGGTTGACTTCTACTTTCTTACCAATGAATACTTCTTCTAGTGTCTTGTTCCCTAATATCTTATGAGGACTTTTGTGTTAAACATATACAGTTGCTTTGGATGCTTCTACCCATAGATACATGGGTAAGTTTTGGTCATGGATCATTGCTTTAGCCGCTTCTACAATTGATATGTTCTTTCTCTCTACAGCCCCATTCTGTTGGGAGTTGTATGGAGTTGTCAACTCCCTCTTAATCCTACTTCTCTGCAAAAGTCTTTGAACTCATCTGAAGTGTATTCACCTCCATTATTTGACCTCAAAACTTTAATCTTTCTTCCAAAGAGAATTTCTACTAAAGCCTTGAATTCTTGAAACTTATTGAAAACTTCATCTTTTGCTTTCAAGAAATAGATCCATGTTTTGTGTGAGAAATCATCAATAAAAGTGACATAATATAAAAAGTTACATAGAGATGGTACAGGCATTTGTCTGTATATATCTGAATGTATAATGTCCAAGATCCCCTTGGATTTATTGTCACTGCTTGGAAAATTTCGCTTGGAATTCTTGCCAAGTGCACAACCTTTGCATACTCCATCATGCTCCGCCTGCATATCTAGTAGATCTATGACCATTTTGCTCAAAACTAGAAATGCTTTGTAGTTGAGGTCAGCAAGTCTTCGGTGCCATAGCTCACTAGAGCTAATACTATTGTGTACGAGAGCTTGTGATGGGTGCCCCCTTAATTTATACAATCCTACCTCTCAGACATCAGTCACATTGGTTGAATCTATACTGAAACCTTAGGCCATAAAAGGACTTGGCCATCAAAAAAAGCTACTTTGAAGCCTTGTTCTTCTAAAGCAGAGATAGAGAGAAGATTCTTATTTAAATATTGTACAAGCAATACATCTTTTATTGAAATGGAGTTGTTAGAAAATCGAAAAGGCAGAAAGACTTTCTCTTGTTGATAATTACTTGTGATTTCTTTGAGTTATTATTATCTTTCTTATGTTCTTTTATCTTAGTTCATCAAGCAATTATCAAAACCAAAACATGAAGAATCAAGGTCACCAGATGTAGGCACACAGCCAGGGAAAAACCCCTATATAGGGGAAAACCCAGTCAAGAACTCTTCCTTTAGTAATTCAAATGAGATGGACTAAGACCCTAAACCAACAGACCTTCCTCCTCCACCAAGTCAGCCTTCCAATATGTTTTAGCTCACTTCAATAGTCTCTTCTTGTCCAGCAGCGTCAACCAAGCATCAACTTGAGAAATTTCGACCCCAGCTTCACCAACATTGTCAGAATTTTGCCCTTCCCAGCACCAGCAGAATTTTGGCCCTTCCAACAGCTTCACAACTTCACACGTGTGGGAAAAGAGAGAGAATTTCAACTTCTTATGCTTGTGAGAGACCTCCTTCTCCTTCGCTATTCTTATTCTTCTTCTTCCTTGAAATTCGCAATTTTTCTGGCCCCAAAAGTTGCAAATCCAACTTGTTATGAGTGAGTGAAAAATGAGGCCGAGTTCTTGCCTTGATATAGTGATTCTGCTGCCCAGTTTAGGTTGACTTGTCCAGTTTGAGGCCGACTTTGGTGGAGGAGACCTAATTGACTTATTTTAAAATTAAATATTTCTCTTCTTTGACAAATAAATCCCAAGAAAGGTTCTTTACATTATGACATGGACAAAGACACTTGACATAAACCCTAGAAGTCTGCAATGGAGGCTTTGACCTAAAAATAATTGACCCAAGCATGAAACCCATTCTTTAATAAGTCAATTTATTTAACAATAAATTTTATTTTTCTTTCTTTTGATAAATATATTACATCATGACTCAAGTACAATTATGAAGACCGAAATTAGTTACATTCTTCAGCAGGAGTTACCTGAATCAAGTTGGTAGGATGTTTCTCATACTCCTTTTACTGCATGCTTTGAATCATCTCCAAGTTCCACCTGAAGGGATGAACTCCTTTTCATCAAATTTGTAAGAATTTCGGAACCTAGTCATGTGCTTGGAAGCACCAATGTCTACTAGCCAAATATCGGTTCCTTAAGTGATGGTGCATGTGACCGCTGAGACAAAGACATACTCTTCATCTTTTGTCTCTCTTGTCTTTTTTTGAGATGTAGACTCATCCATATATGTTGCATGTGCATAATGTTTCTTTTTCCTTTCCCTTGAAAACACTGGTAAGCAAAATGTCCCAACTTCTAACAATTGTAGCACCTAATCTTAGATACATCCTTCTTGTGATCTGGAACTGACCTTCTATTTTCCTTTGAATTTTTGTTTCTTCTTTCTTTTCCTTTCTTCAAATGAGCAGCAAGAGCTTGATTTTATTCATCATTGGTCTTTGGTGCCTTGGATATCAGTCTTGATGCTTCTTGAGCACAATTTGTCCATACCTTATCAAATTTAGATAATTTTCTTCTTGCACAAATTCCTTGAACAAATGCATCCCAAGAAGAAGGAAAACCATTTAGAGTTGTATTCACAAGCTTTGCATCCTCCATTGAATCTCCAATAGTTGCTAACTGATCCTTGAACTGTGAAATCCCCATGAAGTAGGTAGAAACTAAATCTGATTTGTTCATCATTACATTTTTGAGTTGATGCCTTAAAGTTAGCTTCCAGCTTGGATTCTTGCTTTCATATAATCTTGACAAGGCATCAAACATTTCCTTTGGTGTCTTCAATTCTGATACATGAGGAATTAAGTGGTCTTTGATTAAATCTGACAAGATCCTCTTGGTCTTGATCTCATTCTTCTTATGCTTTGCCTTAGCATCTAGTTCTGGGAGGTGTATCTTGACATAATCTAATAGCTCATTCTCTTCTAAGATGAGAAGTATTCTATGCTTCCATGACGTGAAATTGTCTACTCCATCTAGCCTATCTTCTACTCTGAGATTGCACACCATCTTGTAAATGGAAAATTAAATTAACTTATCTCCAACTATGGAGTAGTGTTTGTCTTAACATGCACTTCACTTTAAGAAAGCCTTTTGTTTTGTTTTATATCGTAGGAAATACCATGGGACAATTGTTTACCAAAAACATGGACCTATAAATCACCAACCGTAAAGAAAATTACGAAATGATATAAATTATTCTTCTTCTTCTTCTTTACAAAGTTGTTTTGGCAAATACCATGTTAAATTATCTCCATATCATCATTACATTATTCAGATCTACACCATTATATATCAGCATATGCAATTACATAGAAAGGAACAACATCACCATCATCATCAATGCAGCAGAATATAAAAGGAACAATAGAAGAAAGCATACACACACATAGAGACACCAGGATTGGTCCAAGACTAGGGCAAAACACACTATGGGGAAAACCCTTGCAAATTTTCTTCTTCTTAGATCGTCATCAAATGATGTAGCAAAAGAGAGTACAATGATCCATAACTTATCTATGCAGCAAAACAATAATGATATCCATGAAACAGATCTAAACAGATATACAAACTGATGTCAACTGCTGTATATCGATGTCACTATGTCGAACATTGTTGAGCACTATTGTCACTGTCAATGAGCCCAATACATATGTTTGCAACAGATACTAACAAACCAGATCTACACATCTACAAATTCGTATAACAGCAAAGAGAAACCCAGATCTACCAAATCACTGAAGTCAAGATGTCAAACCCTAGATCTGAACTCGAGTCACTTTAATCAAAATTGTCTGTGTGTGACCGAAACTCCCTGGTTGCTCTCTCGGTCACTGTATGCTAGTGATTGTGATTGCACGGTCGCTCTCAGGAAGTCTTTATGTGTGCGACTATGGCGTAATACACTTAAAACCCAAAGTCGCTTCCTTACAGTTGTTGTGCGAGTGACCGAGATGTTCTGATCACTCTTGGGATCACTCTATGCAAGCGATCGGGGACTAATACCTCCATATCTGTCTTTGAAGCCATAGTCGCTCCCATAAGCCTTTGTGCCAGCGACTATGGGTCTCTAATCGCTCTAAGCTTGTGTGCCAGCATCCATGGACCAGAATGCCCTGTTTTGTGCCAGCGACCGATATCCAAAAGACCCTAACCCAGAGCGAACCTTTCGCCTATGATTTCGGACCCTTGAACAAACTCTTTTTGTCGAACATGTGCGAACCAAGACAAAAGAGAAGAGAAGATGTGTCCAAATGATCTTGAGGTCTCTTCCATTTATAGGTTTTTCTGATGGTTCACTTGGGGTTAAGACTGACCCAAGCAGTTACTCATGTGGTTAGGGCCAACCCATTCCATTATACATGTATGAATAAAATAATTCATAACTCAACTTCTGCTTAACCAAATTGGGTGATCTTTAGGTCGATTTTGGTCCTCTCGAAAAGAGGAATCTAATGAAATCATTATCTCGGTCATTTGAGCTGTCCTAGGTGGAATTTTACCGCAGTTGCAAAAATTAACATACCATGGGATCTTAACCTTGCCCTGACACCATGTTGAATTCTTTCTTATTTTCAAATCTTGGTAATTGTTGTCTTATGATCAATAATTACACACTTGAAAAACTCTCAACCTTAATTTCATTTTTACAATTGAGTAAACATTATTAAATTGGTATAAGATATATGAAATATTTATTGATGTCTTATTACAATATAGGGCCCCAATATATATGCTTTTCATTAATAGACATGTCTTTTCTTTTTATTAGTTAATTATGGATTATTTATATTTTGTATATTACATTACATATATAATATAATATATAAAAATATATTTTGTTGTACATAAATAAAATATATATTACACCTTCTTGTCCAGAAGGGAATACCTTCTGCTGCTATATAAAACATCAACATGGAATAAGACCCTCGATTGTGCTTTTCATCCCAACATTGCTCCCTGGAAAACTTGGCTAACTTGGCTTTATTTATGTTAGCATGGCTTGTAATTTCCTAGAACTTTGCCACTAGGGCTGCATCTGATTCTCCATTCCTATTGTCCCTACCAAACAACCCTTTCCACCTGTCGTCCTGCAAAAAATTATTTCTCAAATTTCAGATCAGTGCCTTCAGAGTTATATTTAAAGTCTCCATATAGTTCTCATATGAGTTATGTTCAAAGTCTCCACATAATTCTCATATGAAGCCAATAGGCTTTTCAACGTAATTATCACCAAATCTTCAACTTTAACCTCTCTGTGAATTTCTTTCAGTTGGTCTCTAATATCTTTGTTTTTTAGCATATGCATTGAAAAGAATCACATTCTTCAATCTTCATCAAAAATAGCATAATCTTTAAGAAGAATACCCTACCTTTGTCTGAAGTTTCATGCATATTCTTCATACATCTCCCAATTCTGAAACATCACCTCCATATTGAACTTTAAGTAGCATCTCATCCTTTACTGAGAGCTTGATCAGTGTCGTAACCTCTTGATATGGAAATGAAATACTCAATTTGACCCTCCTCATATGTTTCATTTTGAAAATCCTTTCCCAAGAAAATTATGTCTAAACACGTACTCAAAAAGCACAAGCATCTTGTGTTTCCAATTTTTAAAATTTCTTCCATTAGATTTTTCACTACCGTCCAAACATGACATGGGATAAAGTGGCCTTAATGAACACACCAAAGTGGTCTTTAATTTACCTCTTTATTGTTGTCAGAATTTAGTGTTTGACAACCCTATTGCAGTCCTATCACACACAAAAAGCAAGCTACAACCCTTCTGTTGAAGTCACAAAAATCTTTTCATATACAGATTTTCAGAATTTGAAATTGTAGATACTTGGAAAAGAACAAAATTGACTTGCAGATCTGAAAATTGTATGACTAGGGAAAATTTGTGTCAGCCCTTCTTGCTGTAACATGCCCTATCTCCGGTAGCAATGCCGAATGTAACAGAACTTATATGTCTGTGACAGCAAGTTGACAATGCTTCTCCTGTGATGACACTCTGGAGTCTGAAACAATGCTCTAAGTCTATAACAGCACTTTGAAACAGCGCCCAACACGCTACAAAATATGTCCCAACACAGAATTGTATTCAATTCACTACAAGATACCTCCCAGTACAGAATTGTGCAGAAACAAAATTAAAACAACCTCAGACTTACTGTATTTCATGCCACTACAGGTTTGCTCCTTGTAATCTGTGCCAAATTCTTATTCCGGCAAATAGTGCAGAATTTGGCTCATTTTGTTTTGTCTCTAATTTTGTGAACTAGAACTTGGGACTCCTGGCAGAATCAGGCATGATGTAGGCAAACATACTGTGCTCAGATATCAAGGGCTCTATCTGAGTATTCTGAATATCCAGCATCAGCTCCAAATCAGAAATTTTTAGACTTCATTTCCTCCATCTGCCTATGCACATTGTCTGCCATTTGAGAAATGACTGACTACAACCCCTCTAACTAACAAGCCTGGCTTCGAATTAACAGATGGAACTCATCCATGTTGCAGGCAGTACCATTGTTGCAACAGTTTATATTCTCCATTGCAAATGAGGGTAAGAAACAAATAGAAGGGTGCACCCTAACCCCAATCTTCCAGCACAGAAAAGACCTCGACCTGTCTACACTCAAACTTTGGCAATTCTCTAATCTCAAAGTCAACACTGCACTCTTAGTCTCCAGCATTGAAGTGAGAGGGCAAAGAAACATTTCAAGTTGCCCCTTGCCTACAACAAATGCTGCCATGAGGCTAATCAAAACCACACTTGAATCCCTTAACCCACCACCACTGGACAAGCTCATTCCTCCCTCCATTAAACACTCAAGCATGCCAACGCAGTACAAGAGTACTGGGGGATGATGTAAGTTAAGTGCCTTTGCATGGTGATAAATTTCATACGCCACTTGTCCATCAATTCATTGTGGATATTTGTACTATAGTTGATAATTGCGGTAATCATGGAATATATTGCAAAATAATTCCCCTCAACACAGACTTGTGCTCAACTCACTACAAGATACCTCCCAGTACAGAATTGTGCTCAACTCATTACAAGATACCTCCCAGTACAGAATTGTGCAGAAACAAAATTAAACAACCTCAGACATACTGTACTTCATGCCAGTACAGGTTTGCTCCTTGGAATAGGTGCCAAAATATTATTCTGGAAAATAGTGCAGAATTTGGCTCATTTTGTTTTGTCTCAAATTGTGTGCCCTAGAACTTGGGACTTCTGGCAGAATCAGGCATGATCAAGGCAAACAAATTGTGCTCAGATATCAAGGGCTCTACCTGACTATTCTGAATATCCAGCCTCAGCTCCAAATCACTTCATTTCCTGCATCTGGCTATGCACATTGTCTGCCATTTGAATGATGACTGTATACAACCCCCATAACTAACAAGCCTGGCTTCAAATTAGCTGATGGAACTCATCCATGTTGCAGGCAGTACCATTGCTGCAACAGTTTATATTCTCCAATGCAAATGAGGGTGAGAACCAAACAGAAGGGTGCACCCTAACCCCAATCTTCCAGCACAGAAAAGACCTGGACCTGTCTACACTCAAACTTTGGCAATTCTTTAATCTCAATGGCACCACTGCAGTCTTAGTCTCCAGCATCGACGTGTCCCCTGCATGCAACAAATGCTGCCATGAAGCTAATCGAAACCACACTTGAATCCCTTATCCCACCACCATTGGACAAGCTCATTCCTCCCTTCATTGAACACTCAAGCATGCTGACGGATTACAAGATGGAGGATGATGTAAATTAAGTGCCTTTGCATGGTGATAAAGTTCATACGCCACTTGTCCATCAATTCATTGGAGATGTTTGTACTATTGGTAATCATGGAAGATATTGTAAAATAATTCCCCTCGATACAGAATTGTGCTCAACTCACTACAAGATACCTCCCAGTACAGAATTGTGCAGAAACAGAATTAAACAACCTTAGACTTACTATACTTCACGCCGCTACAGGTTTGCTCCTTCGAATCTGTGCCAAATCCTTAATCTAGAAAATAGCGCAGAATTTGGCTTGTTTTGTTTTGTCTCAAATTTTGTGCCCTAGAACTTCGGAATTCTGGCAGAATTAAGCATGATCTAGGCAGCCATATTTTGCTCAGATATCAAGGGTTTTATCTGAGAATTCTGAATATACAGCCTTAGCTCCAAATCAGAAATTTTTAAACTTCATTTCCTCCATCTGACTATGCACATTGTCTGTCATTTGAGAGATGACTGTCTACAATCCCTCTAACTAACAAGCCTGTCTTCGAATTAGCTGATGGAACTCATCCATGCTGCAGGCAGTACCATTGCTGCAACAGTTTATATTCTTCATTGCAAATGAGGGTGAGAACCAAATCGAAGGGTGTACCCTAACCCCAATCTTCCAGCACAGAAAAAACCTCAACCTGTCTACAATGCAGTCTTAGTCTCCAGCATTGACTTGAGAGAGCAAACAAACATTTCAAATTTCCCCTTGCCTGCAACAAATGCTTCCATGAAGCTAATCGAAACCACACTTGAATCCCTTATCCCACCACCATTGGACAAGCTTGTTTCTCCCTAAATTAAACACTCAAGCGTGCCGACAGATTACAAAAGTACTGTGCAGTGATGTAAGTTAAGTGTCTTTGCATGGTGATAAAGTTCATATGCCACTTGCTCATCAATTCATTGGGGATGTTTGTACCATAGGTTGATAATTGTGGTAATCATGGAATATATTGCAAAATAATTCCCCTCCCTATTTTGGAGCAACTGATCATGATTCAGTAGTGAACCCCTGTTTGCCATTCTATCCACTTCAGATTTTAAATGACAAAGGATGTGGAAAGAGTTTATTTGCTCAAAATGACCGGTGATTCTTTGTATTCTTTATATCAGTCTGTACAGGCCTCGAGATCTCACTTTTAAGAGTTTCCTTATTTGCCAGATAATCACCATGGAGTCTCCAATGACTCAAGAGTTTTAACTTTTTACATGTCTTACACACAACAGCATGAGATTTTGTAACAAAACTAGAGCTTCAGACTGATTGTTGGAGGTCTCTCAATCCCAAAGCACATGTTAATTCTTGTTGCCCTACAGAGTTGTAAACAACACCCCAACTCCCTCCCACAACGCCCCCCCAACCCCGGTCCACACCTGCTACCCCTCTACGTTCAACATTGATTAGTAGTAATTAAATATTATAGAAGATATTAATAGTTGTAGTAAATAGACATAACTGAATATGAAGCTGCATGAATATAAATTATACTGCTTCGCATTGTACTCAGTCATTGTATCTTTCATATTCAATATATTTATTTACTTATTTTCGTTCCTATGTCGATATAATTATCATCATGTAGTTCGGTTTTTTCTTGCATCAAACCTTACAGTCTTTTACGAAAGATTATGTATTGTCTTTTCTTGAATCGACCCTCACAAGCCATTACAAAAGGTACTCGACACCAGAAATAAATGCCAGTTTCCTATTAATTGCAGCAGTATCGTTTAATGGGTTACCCTGCTGTCCGTGTATAGACTGTGCAATGCTTCCTTATTATATAAGTGAATTTGTTTTAGAAGGAAAATGCACTTCCAGGGATAGATTGCTTGAGCCATACTGTCATTTTCATAAAATAATGAAAGAACATAACCCCGATGAATAACACATCGGATCAGGAAAAAAATGTGTAATGCTCCTTATATTATACCAAGATAAAAGGATAGGTACAACTGTAACTTTTTTGTAATAAAATTAGCCTGCATAAAAACAAAACTTTCAGGTAGCGAAAGAAGTGTCCAGGAAAAGCTGTACAACTTCCCTTGGATACAAAGAACAAAAATTGCGTAACAAGATTACTAGAACCCCCTAAACCCTAAAACACAAACAAACAAGAAAGAGTGCAGGAATGTTGTCAAACAGTTCTATAAACCTCCCACAAACCCTGAATCTTAAAAAGTGTATGCTAACTTACTGGAGGTGGGCGCATCCTGGAGGCTTCTAGGTATTGTTCCTTCAGGTGTGCCAACAAGTTTTTTTCAATGGCGACAGAGCTCCCGTTTGAAGAATGAGCACGACGTGCTTGCTGTGTCCACCGGAAACTCCATTTTTCATCATTTTTTATGAGCGTGGGAACCCCTAAACTGGAGGCGCATAGCCTTCTTTGCGCTCGTAACACTGTTCTGCTCACAATGCCCGCCATCTTCATGCGAAATCTAACATGCATGACTGTGAGATTGGCATATTAATGGGGTACGAGGATGCAATGTTCTAAAACTCTGCAAATGTATGAAAAGGTTTAGACGAACAAAAATCATCTGAGGAGCAATGTTTTGAACTTTGTAAACGTACGAGATGGCTTACAAGTAAAAATATGTGGAATTTTATGAATTAGAAGTAAAAATATATGGAAATCATCATAGATAAATGAGTTATCTAACACAACGAAGTTGAATCTAAAAAATAATATTTAATATTTTTATTAAATTGTGGTTTTATTCTCACGTAACGAGCTGATCTGATTTTTCAACTTGCCTTGATGATGAACGACTGGTTGGTTCGAAACCCGTCGACAAAAGAAATATCATGTAATTTACGCCGAAAAATTCTCTCAAACCTAATATAGATCATAAAAACCTCAATTCAATAATTATATAATAATTATTTTATTAAAATAAATAAAATTGAAAAATTATTAAATATTTGAAAAGAATTTTGTATAAAGACATAATAATATGATTGAAAAGTTATTAAATATGTAAAACGGAAATTATATTGTATAATATTAAAAAAAAAGGATGAAGCTTCTTATACTAAAGTTTATTTAAATTAATTTGGTTTATAGGATATATTTGAAATCTCTTTGATAATAGAGGAAAATTTGCTTTCAAGATTAAATATATTTATTCATATTTAAAAAGGATGGTTTTCAAGGTAATTTGTTGGGAGTTGTTTTTAGTGTGATGTTTTGGACTTTTTGGTGCCGAAATTTAGTGGAAAAATTTGAGGTGAAATCTTGATTTGTGTTATTTAAGTTGGTTTTTTGGTTGTATAAATGGATTCAGCACCCTGAAAAACTCCTAGAGCACTTCGATTGTGTAGGGGTTATCCATCAAGATTGCCATTTCAATAAATTCCTATCGGATTTTAGATAAATTAGACTGGAAAAGCCCACCAGAAAAGCTTCCAAAAAGTCGCACTAAAGACAACTCAAATCAGTCACACTCTAAATGTACACTAAATTTATTAAATAGTTAGAGTTACTTAAACCCTTGAGTAATATTGATAGAAAATTATTTTTTTCATATAAAAATTATGTTTAATTATTTGTTTTAAATAGTTATTTTACTAATTATGATGACTAACTTATATGTTTATTATAACTTTTTTATTGTGTTTTTAAAAGTATTTTTATAAAATAAAAAATATTCTTTTATGGGGTGCCCATTTGCCACGCCATGCAATGCTAGTGATGATGGTTATGCAAAATAATGAAAAGAAACAAGGTGCCTCCACCTAGCGCCCTGCATGGCCACCCCATCACTGCAAAGGATGAAACATAGATGGTAAGTTAGTGTCTGTTACACTAGCATAAAGAGGAAGCATGCGAAGAGTTGGGAAGGTACATCGGTGTTATGGTCTGTTGAAGAATGTACTAGTGTCGGTCTTCATAAATGCATTTAAATCACGATGTAATGTGTTTATCAAAAGAAAGAAAAATATTGTTTTATTATTAAAGTAATTGACTTATTAAAGCATGGGTTTCATGTTTTGGTCAATATTTTATAGGGAAAAGTCTCCATTAAAGATTTCTAGGGTTCGTCATGAGTCATTAAAGTCGTTGCCATATTTATTAGACCCTACTTGGGCTTTTGTTCTATGTAAAAAGATTTATTTTTTAGTCAAAATGGACATTTGACACCTCCACGCCAAGTCGACCTAGGTTAGGGCAATTCAACCTCACAAAAAGCCTATATATTGAGCAACTTTACTTCATTTGGAGAGAATCATCTCACAAGATCGATCTCTAAGAAGCAATAGCGAAAAAAGTATGAAATTTGTTGGAAAAGGAGAAGAGAAGCTAGTAAGGAGAAAATCGAGTTTTTAGGTTACCTTTCTCTCACACGTGCGAAGATTCTGAGCTAAAGTTGGGGCAGAAATTATGCTTTTGTTGCAGGGCTGAAGTTTTGAAGTTGGGGGTCGAAAATCTATTGCTAGGGAACGAAATTCTAATCTAAAGCTACACTTTGAAATGTTGACACTTGGAAGGTTGAGAAAAGGACATCTACGAGGAGGAAGGGTTGACTTCGTGGTTGAAGGAGGTCTTTGTCTAGGTCTAAGAGGTCTTGGAGTCTTATCTTGATTTGAATCTACTAAGGGAAGAGTTCTAACTGAGTTTTCCCCAATATAGGGGTTTTAGCCCTGGCTAAGTGCCTACATCTCGTGTCCATGATCTTCATGTTTTTGCTTTGATGGTTGCTTGATGAAAAAAAGATAAAGGAAGAATATTAAGAAATTAATAAGAACATTATAATATCACAAGTAATCATCAATATAAGAAAATATTTCTGCCTTTTTAATTTCTTAACATGGTATCAGAGCTAAGCTGAAAGAAGGAAGAGAAAGGCAACCTGAAGATCTATTGAAAGGAGAATAAGGAGTTTTAAGGTCAAGTTATAAGAAATAGCATATATCAATATGATGACTTCAATGAAGGTAGAAAATGATCCAGGTGATATTGGTTTTTTTTTTAAACACAATTTACTATTTTTGGCAGTTTTTCGAGTCTTGAACTTTCAGATCCGTTTTGAGGCCATAAAGATCTATTGAAATGAGAATAAGGAGTTTTAAGGTCAATTTATAAGAAATATCACATATCATATGATGAATTCAATGAAGGTAGAAAATGATCCAGGTGATATTGTTTTTTTTTAACATAATTTACTATTTTTGGCAGTTTTTCGAGTCCTAAACTTCCAGAGCTGTTTTGAGGCCATCTATTGAAAGGAGAATAAGGAGTTTTAAGGTCAAGTTATAAGAAATAGCACATATCAATATGATGACTTCAATGAAGGTAGAAATGATCCAAGTGATATAGGTTTTTTTGACGCAATTTACTATTTTTGGCAGTTTTTCGAACCCTGAACTTCCAGAGCCGTTTTGAGGTCCTAAAGATCTAATGAAAGGAGATTAAGGAGTTTTAAGGTCAAGTTATAAGAAATAGTACATAGCAATATGATGACTTCAATGAAGGTAGAAAATGATCCAGGTGATATTTTTAACACAATTTACTATTTTTGGTAGTTTTTGGAGTCATGAACTTACGGATCCGTTTTAAGGCCCTAAACAACGTTTTTTGGCAAGGCAATTTCAAGAAATATGTGTTTTCAGTCGTAGTCCTCGGAGAGCTCTTTCCAACAAGGTATCATGCGCATCAAACGGAGATAATATGACCAAGTTACGACCATGGGAAGTTGGTTGCCCAACTAACCCCAACGGGGCCCATAAACTCTTGGTGTTACATCTCCTTGGGTTAGGGTTTTGGTTGTTTAGGGTTTTCTCTTATTGTTCAATAATAAAAAGGCCCTTGAACCTCATTGTAAATCAGTTCAGAGGCATGTAACCACCACATCTCTGCTCGAGATATAAGCTACCATCGCCCGAGCTAGTCTCATTTCCATTCTATTTGTAAGCATATTTCATTATTTGATGTTTAGAAAGGAAGTGTTATTTATGTTACATCTCTGCATTTATGGTTATATATGTAATTTGTGGCATTCCTGTTTAAATTCGGATCAGAAAACAAGCTAGAGGGTGCCTCCAACTACATGGCATGGAAAAAGAGGATAGATATTATCCTCGAAAAACGCAAAGTATGAATCTTGTTCAAGGGAAAGTCAAGAAGCCTACAGATGAAGCAGAGAAAGAGGAGTTTAGAGAATCTGAAATTGCAGCCATGAACCTAATAGTGGATGGAGTTAAGGACAACCTAATTCCATACATATCCAACATAGATTATGTTCAAGAAATGTATGAGGCTCTCTCCAAGTTATTCACCATCAAGAACAATGGTCAAGTAGCAAACCTCAATAATGAATTAAGAACTATTAAGATGGCGAAAGATGAAAATGTGGCATCCTACTTTATAAGGATATCTAAGAATTAGAGATGAACTCTAAGCAATAGATGAAATTGTACCCAAAAAAAAAAACTCGTAATTACTGCTCTTCTAGGTCTACCGAAATCTTAGAGTGCTTTTGCATCGGGAATCAATAGTTAGAAGGATACTCCAACATTTGAACAAATGTAGAATGCATGCAGACAAGAAGAAGCCTGAATATCATTATTAAATAACAAGGAGGATGAAGAAGAAAATACCTCGAATGCATATATTGCTCATCATAAGAAGAAGAGAACCTTCTAGAAGTTCAAGGGACCAAAGAAAAAAGCAGACCTATCAAAGATTGAATGCTATAATTGTCACAAGATGGGTCATTACAGAAATCAATGTCCACAGAATCCAAGGAATAAGAAGAGAGATAGGGATCAAGCAAATATTACCGATGATGCTCCACCTAAGAAGAACAAGACTGAAAAATCAAAAGTCAAGGAATTATACTACTAAGTCCTCTCTCTCATATCCCTCTTAGTCTCCTATTTTAAGTTTTGAATTGTTTCACTTTATGTTTTGATTTCTAGAGTCTCTAGGAATATCATGTCTTGTTAGAGCATTTTTTGAATTATTTTGATGAAGTTGTAGGTTTCTCCCAAGATTGGATTAAGAGGGAGACTCCACCATTTTACTAAAAGATAAGTATCTTGTTTTCATCTTTTCATATTTGGTTTCCTCCTCACATCGAGACTTGTTTGTATTGTATACTAATAACCTTTTTCTTTATATTTTCCTTGGTTAGGAAAGCTTGTCAAATGCTCAAAGGTTGTGGAGGAAACTTCAAAGGATATATTTTCTATTGCAAAGGAAGCCATTCAAGAATTGATGCCATACAAAGGTTTTGAATCACAAGATTCTTGTTAGGGTGATTAATCATTAGATTGAATCTACCCTCATTATATTATCATTCTTGTGGAACCCTAAAAAGGTTCATTGTAAAACCCTAACCTAAGGGTATGTCAATATTTATGAAACCCTAGTCCTTTAGGGTTTGTTATCAATGTCTATGTTATGTATTGAAACCCTATATATTTAGGGTTTGGTAAATTAGGGTTTATAAGTAAGACCCTTGTATTAGCTAAAATAAGATCCTAGGAATCGAAAACCTAGCATGGAAGAAAAATGTTGTATTTTTAACTTTGAAGTATTGATGTTCGTGTCTTGGGTTTACCTAGTAGATATTGTGTGAAATGTATCCTAGATATGTATATGTGAGTTTGTGAATTCTACGGTTTGTAACAAAGCCCTACTAGAAGATTGATATTCTAGGATGTGATGATATTGTTTTTTATATAATTTAGCTTTGATGATAAAAATCTAGGGTTTGCTACAAACCCTAGTAGAAGTATGTCACGTAAAAGCATATTGTTGAAACCTTGGTACTATGGTTGGATTGTTATTTGATTGAATTGTTGATATCTAAGGCTTTGTGTCTCGAAGATGGAATCAAGGGTCTACAATGAATCGTAGTAGAGTCTGTCATATATCTCTGATAATATTGAGGCCCTAGATATAATGAGATTGATATCTTGACTGTGTTGCTAATGTATTCTAGGGCTTGTGACAAAACCCTAGCAAGAAGTTGAGTATGTATCTCTTGTTGATTATGAACCTATCTATGTTTAGGTATTTGATGTCTAAGAGTTTGAATGTTCTGATGCTTCCATTGTGTTGACATAATTTTGGTATAGTTAACTTCATGCTTCTATTTGGTTGTACTTGTTATTAAAGTTTTGCAAGTATGTAATTTTCAAGACGATAAAGATGTTCGTATAAGCATGACGAAGGAAGTCATAATGATCAAGATGACCTTGATTATGTAAGAAGGAATGAGATCATGAAAATTTCTCTGATGTTAGAGAAGAAGGAAGTGATTGATCTCCCTAAGTTAAGAGGGATCCTAGATAGAAGAAAGGGTATATCTCCCCAATTGAGAGGGATACAAGAAAGGGTATATCTCCCCAATTGAGAGGGAGGGCATATTATGACAGTCATGATGAATACCTTGAAGAATGAATGAAAGAACTATAGTTAGATGTCAATGTTTCATAAAGTTGCAAACAAAAGTACTAAGATTGTATTTGATGTTGCTGAAGCAATGAAAGAAGAAAGTTTCCTACTTGATGATGATATAAGCAGTACTTAGATGAATGAGGACCTCAAAGGTTTGTGTTTACTTGTATATATTTGAAATTTTATTTTTTATTAGGGTTGTGTTTGTATAGATAAATCTCTCCACAAAAAGGATGAACACTTTGGAAGCATGCTTGGACAAATGGATATATCTAGTTTAATAGGGAGAGTTGAAGCATCTAATGGTGGATGCTTTAGAGGACATCTAGTTGGCCTATGTGTTGATGTCTAGATCCCCAAGAGGGAGGGGTGGTGTTGGTCATGGAGCTATGACTTTGGATACACACCTAGATCCCTCAGTTGATGGTTAGCAAGTAAGCCTGATGGTACCTAGAGTGGCTGAAAGCTTCAGTCCATCTTAGTCCCACCCAAATAGGTTACCCTGGTCAAGTATCTAGTCTATAATACTGAGTATGTTGAACTCTTTGTATTTCATTTCATTTTGAGATATTCCATGTACTTTATATGTATGCAAATATGAATGTCTCCCTATTGAAGAGGGAATGTTGAAGAATGTAACTAGTGTTGGTCTTCATAATTGTATTTGAGTCGTGATGTAATGTATTTATCAAGAGAAAGAAAAATATTTTTTTTATTATTAAAGTAATTGACTTATTAAAGCATGGGTTTCAGGCTTGGGTCAATATTTTATAGGTCAAAGTCTCCATTTAAGACTTCTAGGGTTTGTCATGAATCATTGAAGTCATTGTCATATTTATTAGACCCTTCTTAGGCTTTTGTTCCATGTAAAAAGATTTATTTTTGAGTCAAAATGGTCATTTGGCTCCACACCAAGTCGGCCCTACCCTCATCAAGTCGGCCTGGGTTAGGGCAATTTGACCTCACAAGAAGCCTATATATTGAGCAACTTGACTTCATTTGGAGAGAATCATCTCACAAGTTCTATCTCTAAGAAGTAGTAGCATAAAAAAGTGTGAATTTGTTGGAAAAGTAGAAGAAAAGCTGGGAAGGAGAAAATCGAGTTTTTGGGCTACCTTTCTCTCACACGTGCGAAGATTTTGAGTTGAAGCTGCGGCCAAAATTTTGTTTCTATTGCAGGGTCGAAGTTCTGAAGCTGGGGGCCAAAAATCTATTGTTGGGGAACAAAATTTTGATATGAAGCTACACTTTGAAGAGCTGACACTTGAAAGGTTGAGAAAAGTACATCTACTAGGAGGAAGGGATGACTTGGTGGTTGAAGGAGGTCTTTGTCTAGGTCTAAGAGGTCTTTGAGACTTATCTTGATTTGAATCTACTGAAGGAAGAGTTTTGACTAGGTTATCCCCTATTAGGGGTTTTAGCCCTCGCTGAGTGCCTACATATGGTGTCCATGATCTTCATGTTTTTGCTTTGATGGTTGCTTGATGAAAAGAAGATAAAGGAAGAATATTAAGAAATTAATAAGAACATTATAATATCACAAGTAATCATCAATATAAGAAAATCTTTCCGCCTTTATAATTTTCTAACAATCTGCACATTCGAGGATGCAGTGTTTTAATTATGGAGGAATATAGGATAAGGCAAGCCATCATGTAGAGAAATGGGGAGAAAGCCACAACACAGTGAGCATGAAGTGCTTTGATCCATATGTGGACAGAGGCTCTAATTGTCACCATCCATCCCGACAACTCCAAGTTCTTCTAGCTCCTGCGCATCACTCCTCTCCGCAAGACCTTCTCTCTTAGGTTCAACTTTTTCATGCTTTTAACCTGAAATTGTATTTTGAGTTTGCAACATTTTATGTCTATTTCTTTGTCCTTTGTGAGCTCTTTTGGCCTTTGGACCTCCATCCCTTTCCTTGGTCATGTGTATCTAGAAGGTTACTTCTTGCCAATATCTCTCTAAATTTACCCCCTATTTGTTGTTTCTTCATTATTGTTAGTTGGTCCTATATTTGGTTCCCTCTCTTGTTCTTGCCTAGCATTTCCTATTCTCATCCCATGTTTTAGCGACTTCATTCTTCACTCGACCCTCCTCTATTTCTCCTTGCTCGTCCCTCTCGCCTCTAATTCTCTTGTTGTATCCCCCTTCACCAACATGGTAAGTCATTGTCTTGTTGGGCCCCCCTATCATGGTAGAAGAGGTAGACCTCGATCTCTCCCCTCCCATGACTTCAATGCCCCAATCCAGTGAGGTACTCATGCACAATCCTCTGCCAGAGAAACCATGGAAAGATACATGGATATCATCCTTTGAAGTTATCTAAAGAACAATATCTGATGTAAAGGAGTAAGTCAGACAACCTTGAAGATTCATCCTAAACACACATGTGGAACAAGACAACAAAGATTGGATCCCTAATGTAGGAAAATCCACCAAATCCAGAGCACCTACTAACATGCAGACTGTCAACCTGTATTGGAACACAAAAAATCTCATGGGAATAGTTCTCACATACAGGGTTGACACTCAACAGAAAAATATCATTTGTATGGGCTAACTCATGGAAAAAAATGGATAGCATTAACAAGAAATTCATGCTTCTGACTAAGTGAATCATATGTATAAACCCCTCAACATCAGGTATAGATGGTGATCCCTAGCGGTTGGATCAGGCACACAATCCAGCTGAATGAGAGGCTATATGACTCATATTCTTGCTCATAATTTAATTTCTAGTATTGCAGCAATGTCTTTCAGTTTATGCAGTATTGTCTATGTAGATTTTTTTGCTTGTTTTGTTTTATCAACTCAACAGATGAGGAACAATAAAAATAACCTTAAAATTTTGAGTTTATGCTACTGGTCGGGTTTCCCTATCAGTAGATCAATAGAGACTGTCATTAAAATCTGTGTTTTTTGCAATAATATAGGTTTTATGATCTTACAAAAAAAAAGGGTTTATTTTGTTTTGTTGGACATAAAGTGAATGTGAATATCTAATCCTTAGATGGAATGTTATTGAAATTATGTGAAATAATATATTATTTAAAGTTGGGAAAATAGAATGTCCTAATTACAAGGTGGGATTTAGTTAAATTACAAAATTCAAATGGTAATTAGAATAAAAATCAATTAGGATACATTTCATTAACAAAATAAAAAATCATGATAGTTGATGATTGAAATTCACATAATAATAAATTTGGTAAATTAATAATTGAAGAAAAAAAATATGGTGTGCCTAAACATAGTTGTGAAGAAAAAATTTGTACTTGTAAATGGCAATGTGCATTAGGCAAACACTCATGTAGGTCATTGAAACAAGGATATTACCTTCAAGATTCCACATCTAAAAATCAGTTAGAATATATCTCGTAAAAATAAAAATCAAAGAACAATGATAGTTGAAACTCACATCATAATTGTTGGATGTGGAGCCTAATTATCTTCCTGATTATTCAAATGTTTTGTGTTGTTTTGTTTTGTTTTTTTTTTTAGTTTTAGTTTTAGTTTTATTTTATTTTTTTCAGTCATGGTTGGATCCCAGTTATGTTAATTTAGGTGTTTTTTCTCAAAAGACAACCCTTGGTTTTTTTTTAGTCGTGGTTGGATCCCAGTTATGTTAATTTAGGGTTTTTTCCCAGAAGATAACCCTCGATTTTTTGTTTTTGTTTTTGTTTTTTTGTTTTGTTTTGTTTTGTTTTGTTTGTTTGTTTTGTTTGTTTGTTTTCTTTTCTTTTCTTTGTTTGTTTGTTTGGTTTTTTTTTGTTTCTTTCAGTCATGGTTGGATCCCAATTATGTTAATTTAGGGTTTTTTTCCCAGAAGACAACCCTCAGTTTATATAAGGGAATTGTATTATGGTTGTGCATTATTATGTGTGTGAAGAAAAGAGGAGAAACTGTGCGAGAGCGAAGAGGAAATTACAGTGGATTTGTTGTAGGTTGTATCTCTTCATTTTGTTGGATAATATAAAAAGAAGGATTGGTTGTTTCTCCTTGGATGTAGCCCAAATTGGGTGAACAACATATATTTGTGTCTCTCTTGTTTAATATTTCTATGTGTTTGTTTTTCTACAATATGCTATATGTTCCATAGATTTGTTAATTAATTTCTAACAAAAGATGACTAAACAAACCTTTTGATTTGATTTAATTAGATCTAAACTAAACAGAATACAAATCAAAGTGCAATGATGGATTGGTTGACTCTTGTTAAGAGAAATCTTTCGAAATATGTAGCAATCTTCACTTCATGAATGAAAGTTTCATATCTAACATTTAACTTCAAAATCAACAATGGAACTCTAATAACATGTACGAATTATTGGGTGTGGAGCCTGATTATCTTCCTGATTGTTTAGAGGTTTTTGTCTTAGCTGTGTTGGATCCTTGTCCCTAACGGCGTGACAATGCCACCTGCTTAATCACCATCCCAAGAGGGGGGGGGGCGACAACGACTTTTATGAGGCCCCCCCCCCCCCCCCTCGGCGAGGGTTCGGGGGAAGCATCCTGAAGCTAAAAATTGATGAAAAAATGGCTTGTAAAATCTTGTAATTTCGTAGTTAATCTAGGTCATTCATTAGGTGGATGATGTGATGGTTGAAGCTATGTTAATTTAGGGCTTTTTTCCCTAGAAGGCAACCCTTGGTTTATATGAGGGAATTGTATTGTGGTTGTGTATTATTATTCTGAGCGAGAAAGAAAGAGGAGACTGCATGAGAGAGAAGAGGAAATTACAACAGATCTATTATAGGTTGTATCTCTTCATTTTGATGGATAATATAAAAGGAAGGATTGGTTGTTTCTATGTGGACGTAACCCAAATTGGGTGAACCATGTATATTTGTATCTCTCTTGTTTTATGCATTTATGTATTTGTGTTTTTGCAATATTTTGTGTATTTCATTGCTCCGTTAATTAATTTCTAACAAGAGTTAAAATAATAGGAATACGCATCATAAGCAATGAATAACTAAGACAAAAATTCAAACACATAAAAACAATTTAGCCACAAACAAGATCTAAATTATAAATAAAAAAGGCAACACCACATGTAGAGTGGATAAAAGCGATAAAACTCCTTTGTAAAGGGTACATCGTACGTCTAGTATCCATTAGAAATGGTACAAGTCCCTATTAGGATTGAGACACAACTACCTTAATAAATAAGGTCCACCAAAACACTAATAAAGGCATAACATCCTTGTTATGAAGGTCCACTGGACCATTAATCAAGGCATAACCACATCATCATTAAGGACCATTGACACTTTAACCAATGTGTCCAAAAGGGGCACTTAAGATATGACTAGTACCTTTAAATACTTATCAGTAATATTGTCCATTGTGGAAAGATTAATGACCATAGTAGACCTATTCATGAAAAGAAGCCCTACGCTTTTTCAAAAACAATAATGATCTTAGATATACATTTTTTTTCCTCGTTGATTGCTCCCGAGAGAAGAGCAACATCAACAAATTGTAAATAAAAGATTGAGTGAGCTTCTAATGAGACTATGTCCCCTCTATCTTTTCTGATATTATAATTGAAGTGATGATCTCATTAAGAGATATAAATAAGACGATGAAAAAAAAGTTGATAAAGTGCATCCTTGTCTTAAAACCCTTCACGCCCTCAAGAAGGTGGATCTCCACTACCTAAGATTTTAGATGATGTTGTGGAGAACCATTCATTTTTCCATTCTATTACACAAGTTGGAACAATGGGATTTGCAAGTTCATCGCACTTCTAGACAATTAATCATCAATCAAGTAGTAGAGTTGACTAGGAGATTGACTTTGTTATCACAACAAACTTCATTTAAAAAAAAATTCAAAAAATGTTGTTAGTTTCAGTGTCAACATTTTAGTTGTAATAAAATAGGGAAATTACTGATAGTGGGGCTATCATCATTTTAGTGATTAGATATGGTCTTGCAAATAAATTCGCTAACAATAGGCTTATCAACAATTTAAATTTTGATTGACAGGCCAACCGTCAGTGCCAAAACCAGATTTTAAATTTAAAAAGTGATGACTATACTGACCACGTAAGCATCGTTGATATCACTAAAACGTGTCTCTATCTGTTTAGAAGGGGTCAAAAGTAATAGTAATTTTTTTATCTGCTGCAATGAGTGAATGTGATTTAATATGATCTTACCATGTGATATGAACTTCATTCATAATCATAACCTAAAACTCCATAATTTATCACTCGCTAACTGTATTATCTCATCTGCATGTCGAGTTGTTTTACCTTGTCCCATCAACAATTTGTTTTTTGTTAGTTCGGAGTCAATCACACTTGGCATTGAAAATTGTTTTTCTCACAGGGATTCAAGACTAAATCTTAGGAAGACCACAACGCAATGGGGAAAGGAGGCAAAGCGAATTGGTATGAGCCCAAAGCATCGAATTTGCTAGACATATACCCTGCAATTCATCAGTTGTTTCAGCAAGCCAGTTGGAGTTAATTTTTCCACTATTGTACCGACTACCACGATGCAGTGGCTCGGTCTTTTTCTCAGGGGTTTAATGGAAATCATGTGGAGGTGGGAGGCTTGTCATTGTCAATTACAGAGCAAACCGTTGTTGAGGCTATAACCTTACCAGTAGACGGAGAGAAGATTTTCCACAGTCATGTTTTGGCAGGGATCAATGTCCCTTTCTTTTTCAAAAGAAGAATTCAAGGGGAAAAATTGGAGGGTTTGAGTTCAAAAGGAGTGGTTGCAGGACAAACGGCATGTCCCTTTATGCCTCTATCAACACTATTTTACTTGCGAAGGACGGTTTAATCAAGTAAACCTCTACCATTTTTATTTCCTCGCACATCTTTCTTGTCAAATCATAATTAATTCATGTTTTTATTTGTTAGAAAGCCTTAAACATATGGAAATTAGGTTTAGGGCCTGCACATCTCCCTCCTCCCATTTTGTATACCACAAAGCCCTGATAAAATTGTTAATTGAAAACTAGCTAGTTAGGGCAGAAAGGACTTAGAGCCATTTCATTTTTTGTGGAGGTTCTCAACCTCAACCACTTAAAAGATGAAGAGGCAGACCAAAGACTGCCAAAAAAGAGAAGAAAATTAAAGGTCAAGCTCCTATTAAGCCACCTCCCAGCCAAGAAAACTTAGAAGTTCCATCTACATTATCTTGTCCAAATATTCCCAAAGTCTATTGGAGGAAAAGTGCCAGGATTCATAAACTAGGCTCTGTATCCCATGTAAACCCATCTGTTGATATCAACTATTCCCAACTTGTGACTCCACCTTTCAAAACTCCGCCTACAGCCACAGCTAAAATAGAGGTTCCTAAAGGCAAAGAAGCAGAGGTTGAATGCGAAGAGGAGGAGACATTGTTTGAAGTTTTTAAGGGTGGCAAGAGAACCCATACAATGCCAACTAACAAGTTAAGATACAAAATCAAACTCATAAATAACCCATAGTTGGCCAAGGAGGTGATTGATGTTGACAATATGCCACTGAAGGACCTCATCATCAACAGGAAGAAGGCTACAGGCTCTAAGAAGAGAATAGGCAAATAAATTGTGAAAAAGGGACCTATGGAGACAAGGCAAAGCAAAAAACAAAGATTGGAGAAGGTGGATGTATTTCTCAAGACAGCTAGTACCCTCAGCTAAGAGGCTTGGGGGATTAAACTTAGAATTTTGCCTATCTATTTTATGAAACAAGGTTTTCATTTTATCACTGACAGTCGGCCTTATAGTTTTTACATACAATGGAGCAGTCGGGAAAGCTCGCATTCCCATCGTCAACATTTTTGATAAAGTTGGCAGATCCACTATCAACTATTTTGGGGTAAAATTGTATGTCGGTAGGTAGAAAACAATATAGGGACAAAAGCCGACAGTCAGTCTGTCAATGACTTTAGAGCAAACAGGTAGCGCTAACATCTTCGTTGTCAGCGAAATTCGGACAGGCGAAGATGCTGACCTTCCTATTGTCAACAATTTTTGAAATCAGGTGGAAAAGAAAACGATGACAATCAACCTGTCAGGAAAGCTACAAAGCAAAAAACCAGTGAAGTTGACAACAACAATATCAATGTTTTTTACCAGGAGGTTCGAACGAAAGAGAGGACGAACAAAAAAAAATGGTTTTGGGGGAAGTTTGAACCGATTTTGCAGAGGGACATGTTTTGCTAGTTAGGATGTTGAGCTATCAGTTAGGGACTTGTTTTTATTTCCAAGGGAGACAATTTGACAAGATATTTTACTTGACCTATATATCAACATATTTTTCTATAGCTATTTTAGGAAAAACTTAATGTATCTAAGTTTTATATTTACATGCATGAACGTGAAGATATTTAGATTTCTTAGATTATTGTGATTAATATGGAGAAAATTATTTTGCAAACAGTTGATGTAAGTTCTATAAAACAGTTTATGAAGAATGAACAAGGGTTGGATTTTATTGAAAAACATTTTTCATTCTGGTATATTTGAGCAGTCTTGAATATATTACAGTTTTTAATGAGCATTTTATAGGAAACTCATGTGTTGTAGTTCCCTGTCAATTTCCTCTTTGTTATAAAAACTTTCTTTCATGTATGAAAATGTTAGTATCTAAGATTAAGATTCATTGATGCTCCTTTCTTGTTTTTATCAGCCATTAATATATGTTTCCTCAGTCAGCTATATTCTCTGTTTCATTTCAGTTCTTTCTTCCAATTTCTCAAACAATCAAATGATTTGTTGCTATCATGCTTTTTATAGCTTGCTCATTGGATCTCTAGATTTACTTGTTTAAAACTGGAATCCACGCACAATGGTTTGTTTTGTAAACAACCTAACCAATTTTATCCTATGAACTAAATCTAGCCACCGAACTTAATTGTGAAATCCTACTACTACAGTGACCATAGAGTAGTTGAGTTTTACAGAGAGATCGCTCTCTGGGTTGAAGGGTCAGCGTTCAACCTAAAAGAGGTTTGAGGTTACCTTAGGATTTTTCCCGTAGTCAGGGTTTTCCCTAAGTGATAGCAAACTTAGTTATTGACTAGGTGGTGAAACTGAGTCATCTGAGAGATCAACTAGATGGTTGGCCAAACATTTGACTAGTCAAAGAGTTATAATAAAATAGTCAATTAATGCACAAAACAAGATAGAAATTAAGGAGTTTCTTATTGAACCTCATCAATATATTTGGTCCTCATCTTCACTACTTTAAGGGAGTTGGATACATGTTGGTGCTATATAAAATGGCCCTATAGGTCGATTTAGAGATGAAGTAGAGTAAATGTGTTGTGAATGGAAGTCTTTTGGTTTTGTACACTTCTTCGTATATGGATCTATGATTGGTTATACCCAAGTGCTATAAGTGTGTCTTTAAACATTGCATCTGTCTTGGAATAGTAGCTCTTTGATCTAGTTGATCCTTTGATTCTACAACATGGCATCAAAGTTAGTGGTTTGAATCCTTTGTTTCTATGACTTGGTATCAAAGTTAGTGGTTTTGAATATAGCAAATTGTCTATAAGTCTTGTGGAGTGTTAGGATCCTACCCTAACCTCCCAACTTTGGCCTACCTAGGGGTTAGTTAACTGTGCATGTAACCACCCTCTTTGAATAAGGCCCATTGGATAATACTTGATAGTTATTTAATGTAAAAAGGTACACTTTATAAGGCCCACCAGATATTTGGTGGGCATTAGTGACAAGACCATAAATATTTAGGGTTTTTCCTATTGAAAATATTTTTAAAGAGATAGAAGACTATGAAATGTTTGTCTTCTCTTATGTATTTGGGGATTTACTCAATGAAAGGTTGCCCCACCTCAAGAGGTAAGTGAACATTGTTTTCTTTCTTCCCATTATCAATATACAAGGGCATGTTTTTTTTTTTTTTTATACAAGATCGGCTATATTTTTATATTTAAAAAAAAAAAAAGGAGGAGGAGCAAGCTCTTATTACATTTGATGATGAAAGGATTCATGCCAAAGGATAGAAGGATGGGAATGCAATCCCTAAAGCCTTTAGACATGATTCCCAAAATTCCAAAGATTCCTATTAGTACTCTGGCATATTGCCTTACAAACTGAGACAACAGTAAAATACATTTGCATAACATACTTCTAAAACACTTAAAAGACTGATTAGTATTGGTTCACTGAATGGTCTTGCTGAGACCTCTGCTTGCTACTCTGATAAGTTGAATTTTCTCCCTCCTAGTTCAGCGTGATGTTTTTGAGATAGGTAACCGTCTCCTCCAAGTGAATACATTTGTTTTTGAGTGAAGTAATTTCTACCTTCTGGATCTCCAACTGTCTCTTCAGATAGCCATTCTTAGCCTTCATTTCAAACCTCAAATCTTGTATTGTTTCTTTTATCTTGCTTATCATAAACTTATTGACTTTGCAGGTGGCACAACTATCATTTTGGGAGGCTCTCTCAAATGGATTGAACTCCATTTCTGTAGGGTCTTCAAATTTCCTGAGAAACACAATTTGGTTCTATGTGTTGTGATGATGCTTCCTGAGATTTCTTCTTGTAAAAAACCTTGCTAAGCTTCCCCTACCATTGTAAGAATGACACCTCTGATTCTACTTGTTGTGGCCTCGTTATTTTGCCTTCCCTTTATAGCTTGATGGAAGGAACATAAACAAGCAAAGGGAAAGGAACTTCTCTGTACGGATAGCTAAATATTGGAAGAAAAAGAGGGACCAGAATCGAGATTTATGAAGCTCAAGAACTCCGGATATAGATAGAACAAAGGGAAATGATTGACCAACAGATTGAATGTAATTGGAAGGAAACGATCAACTAGCTGAGTGCAAGGAGGAGGAGAGGAATCACACTAAAAAAAGGCAGGAATGAAAATAAGGGAAGTGCCCAGACTGCTTTGATGGATGATAGCATCAGAGAGGCAAGGAGAGTGATGAGAGACAGGGGTTGCGGAATGAGCGATGATCAATCTGAGAATGCGAAAGGATAAGAAAGACCCAAGATATAAAGGTGAGGAGGGAGCAAAGTAAGGATCATGCCATTTAGAAATCTTACATACCTGGGGAGGCACTATTGGCTTTACAACATTCATCTTTGAGCTATGGCTGAGATGTGATTTGTGCAGGAAATTTTCACTGAGATCACGAGACTTCCATGCTTTTTTAGTTGGGAAAATAACTTTGCAGAGATTTATAATGATACTTCGAATATGCTTTGTTTTGGACTTCATATTTTCATGGGAAAGAGTGATTTTTGTCATGATGTTCATGAAGGAACAAACACTAGGGAATCGTTGTGTGATACACCTCCACCTCTTCTCTTGTTTCTCCTTCAGGCCTAGACTCTGCCATATTTGCAAAGTGGTCCGTTGTGCTATTGTTTTCCTGCAGAATGTGCTTGAATGTAATGTTTCCTAAACTTGATAGTTTGTGCCTTATTCTTTTAAAAATTGGATTCATGGCAGCATTTGAGGAGTTTCTTCTGCTCACCATTGCTTCGATTACAATTGTTGAATCCCCCAGAATTATTGGGTCCCTAATCTCCCTTTTTTTCAAGGATCTTGGATCCCATTAGCAAACTATATGCCTTTGCCTTGTTGTTGGAGGTTTCGTCCAGACCCCACTTATAGGAGACCAACGTTTGCCCCCCCGGCTCAGTGATGTTCCCTCCAGCGTTTGCTCTGCTCGAATTATTTTTGGAGGCCCCGTCGAAAAAGAGACATAACCTATTCAATTTTCCTTTCCAATTTATAAATTCTTCCTTGTTTAGTCTGATTTTCCAGTTTTGGATTAGAGTTCTATCCCTGGGATTAATATTTCCATTGTTTCTTATCGTTGCCTTACTGATCCAGTTCCTTTCTTCTTGTTGTAGTAGACTATTGTCAATTGCTTTTAATCCTTTCATATTTAAGAATTCTGAGGCGAGTCCCCAAGTTTTTGACAGGGCTCTTCCAATTTTTGGAACCTGGTCTTTGAAAATGCTTTTATTTCTTGAGAGCCATATCTACCAACATAGTACAGATGTAAGGCCTTCCCAAAACCTTTTAATGGTTTGCATATTCTTCTTTGTGGAGGGATAGATTTTTTTCCATTCGATAAAGAAATTTTTGTAGGTTCTGGAAAAATTGAGTTCCACTTCCAGGGGACTAGATAGCTGCTTCCAACATTCTCTAGTGAATATGCAATCCAAAAAAAGGTGTTGAATATATTCTTCTTCATTTAGACACATTGGACACCTTGACGGGCCAGAGAATCCTTTTCTTTTGAGGTTTTTAGCAATGAGGATTTTTCCTTTTAATAGGGTCCAGCTGAAGATTTTAACTTTAGGGAGACTTTCTGTTTTCCATATAGATTTCCATGGTGCCCAATCTTGTTCATTTTGCTGAACTTGTAGAGCATTATATCCGGACTTGACAGTGTAGCTTCCTCCACTTGGATCCCATATTATTGTATCTTCATCCTCCATGCTTGTTGGGGCTGATCCTTTGAGGTGGTGCGCTAAGATGTCCCAATGGTTTTTTAAGTTTGGAGGGAGATTTGGTATATACCAGTCTTGCCAATTCCTGTTTTCCCAACGAGATATAGAGTGTAGAGTAGTTACCCCTTTGTCCTACATCTAATCTTTTATCTCTTCATAGTCTGGAAGGTAATTTAAAGGTTCCTTCTCCATGATTCTATCTTCCCATACCTTGATATTTTTACCATTGCCTAGCATATTCGAGGTGTGTTTGCTAATAGGAGGTATCATTTTCTTAACAAGCTTCCAAACTTGCGTGCACAACCTTATTGGAACATTTTCAACCAGTAAGTGTGTTCTCTGATGGTTCATATACTTCGAAGCCAAGGTTTGTTTCCACTAGCTATCCTTGTCGGTTATCATTCTCCAAATGATTTTAGCCCCTAGGGCAGCATTCATCAAACTGGGCAGCCTTATAGACAAACCTCCTTTCTCATAGGGCAGGGCCAAATTGAATTTTTTGGTCTCTTTTTTCCCTCCCTGCCAAAGAAAACCTCTGATAATTAATTCCATTTTCTTGTGAATACTAGTCGGAGCCAGAATAGTGGCATATTGGTAAATTGGTAGCGTAGTGAGCATAGCTTTAATTAGAGTCACCCTGCTTGCCATGTCTAGCCACATCATTCACCATTTTTGAAGTTTTTCTTTCATTTTTTCAGTTTGTGTACTCCACAACTCAGCCTTAAGATTTTCTTTGGATATGGGTAGGCCAAGATAGAAGAAATGGTTCCAGCTTGCCTGTATAGGAATCTCAAGAATCTGAGATATTCTTTGCATGGTGCGGGGTGTACTGTTCCAGCTATATATTCTGCACTTTGCATTGTTTAAGAGGCCACCAAACACCTCCATAAAGTTGTCAAGGATTTTTTTAAATCTTTGGGCAATTATGCATGAAGCATCGCCCAACAACAAAGTATCATCAACAAACAGGGAATAATTGATGCTTTTAACTCCATGAGAGATTTGCAAGCCAGTTAAAGTTCTTTCTCTCCTTCTCTTTTCCATAGTTCTACTTAACGATTCAACCATTTTTATATATAAAAAAGGAGAAAGAGGGCATCCCTGCCTCAACTCTCTGGAGCTTTGAAAGAAATCACTAGGTCTTCCACTTATCAACGGGGCTATCCACGGGCCCATTATGCAAGCACTAATAACCTTGATGATTTCACTTGAGAAACTGAATTTCTTTAATGCAACCATGAGATAGGGGAGACTTACCCTGTCAAAGGCATTGGACATATCTAATTTTATAATGATTCATTTTTCTTTTCGAATCACCAAAACATTATCTATAATCTGTCTGTTTGGTACAAAGCCTCCTTGATTTTCCGAAATAATATATGGGAGAACTTTCTTTATTTGGTTGGCTATTATCTTTGTTACTATTTTATAAGAAGAGTTGCACAAGGATATTGGTCGAAATCTACTGAAGGTGGAGGGACTAGCATCCTTTGGTATTAATGCCAGATAAGAGGATTTGGTGGAGCCTCCCTTTTTTTTCTTGAACACATTTCTTATTATTCTTACTAAATCTTTTTTTATTATCTGCCAATGCTGCCTATAGAATGTTATTGTGAAGCCATCCAGGCCCAGTGCCTTATCCGGATGAAGGCTCCAAACTGCTTTCTTCTTTTGATATTTCTTGCACAATTTCTGCATTTTTCCCTTCATTTATCTTGTTTGGGATATGCTACAAAAAATTGTCATAATCTACTGCTTCTCAATTTGTTGTTAGAAGATTTTTAAAATGTTTGTGTGCCTCTTTTTTTAATTCCACAGCTCCTTTAATTTCCTGTCCATCTAATGAAATTCAATGGTCATCCCCCTGTTCATAGGCTATCTCCCTTTATGGTCATCCTCCTATTCATAGGCTATCTCCTTTTCTTATCGGTCTGCTCCTCATCCTTGAGTATACCTTGCTTGAAACTATCACCTGTCTTATTATCAGCCAATGCATCTTCTTCATCATCAGACAGATTCTGGGTCACCTTCCAGCTTCATCCATGACCTAGCTCTCGCCTTAAATGAGCTCACGTGCCTTCAATAGTAGCGCACTCCTTCTCCCTTGTAGTTGGATACTTGGTTCTAATTGATTCGGGGATACATGGTTGTTTGGTCTTTGATAATTTGATAGTTGATTAGCTTATCCAGAACTTGAATTTTATCAATATGATTTCTAGCTCTTCTAATTTTCATAGAGTTTTGAAAAAATGTTGTGTTTTTATCCCCTGCTTTTAACCATAGGCTTCTTGACTTTAATCTCGCCTCTTCTTCTTCTTTCCGGTTTTCTCCATATATTTCCCAAAAAAGTTCCTTTTCCTGAAGATGATCCTCTTTGTCCTCCTCCCTGTTTTCTTTTTCCTCTTGTAATCTCTCCATCTTTTTTAACAGATTTGTCTTTCTTTTTTATTTTGCTTTTCATTTTATTTAGCCCATATTTTCAATTCCTTTCTCAGATTTTTAAGCTTGGTTTCCCACACAATGTAGGGCAACCTCGTGACCTTCTAAGACCATACTTTCGAAATTGTTTTTCTGAATTCTTCGTTGTTGTTCCATATTGGCCAATATCTAAATGGTAATGGTCCTTAGTTGTCCATCAACCCCAAAGTGATTACAACAGGCTTGTGGTTAGATGTCGTAGTATGAATGATTCTTGATCTTGTTGAATTATAATTTGAGATGATGTTGTCCTGAACCAAAATTTGATCCAATCTTTCTTTTACATTGCTTTTTCCTACCCTTTTGTTATTCCACGTGTACTTACCATTATTTGGAGGTATGTCTATTAGCTTGGTTTTTTTTCATAATGGTTTCAATGGCATCCCTAGATGGGTCTGCATGGTAGGTCCCTCCAAATTTCTCCTCTATATTTAGGACAATCTTGAGATCTCCTCCCAAAATTAATTTTCCGTTGTGAGTTTCATTTAAGGTTTCTTGAACTGTATTACAACATTGTTCTTTTTCCCTGTAGTGATTAGGGGCATATATGTTGATGATATAAAATTGCTCACTGGTAGTAGTCTCTTTTAGATCTATTCGGATCCAGTATTGTTCCTTTTTTTTTGTTGTAGCATTTCCCATTTTCCTTTCCTCCATAGTGTGCAGATTCCCCTTGAGGCCCATATGGCTTGTTGAGTTGTTCCTTCATAATTTTTTAAAAATTTTATCATTTTGTCTGGTTCCTAGAAACTTGTTTTTGTCTCCTGAAGCATAAGGATATCTGGGTTTTCCTTTACTAAAATATCTCTTGTTTCATTTACTTTAAAGGGTGTTCCCAGACCATGAAAATTCCAGGAGACCACAATCATTACTTATTTATTTGGCGGGATGAGGGACCTTTCCCTCTTTGTTGATTTTTATTTTTCTCATTGTTCCTGGAACTTGCGTTCCTAAAGCCATCTCTTTTGTTGCTACTTTATCTCTAAGCTTTTTGTTAGATTTTCGTCCTGCTTTCTACTGGTGTTCAAGAGTTTGGAGGGATTCCTTTGATTGGTTTCTTGTCAAAATTTTATCCATTGAAGGAGGGGGTTGTGATGTATTATAGGGATTGAGGGCATGTGTATATGGGAAGGGGAAGGATGAGGGGGGGAGGAGGGGGGTGAGGGGAGGACAAAAGGTTCATCAAGGAGTCCAAAAGGATTGGGATTGGTGAGATG
Organism: Pinus taeda; assembly: GCA_000404065.3. Classification (NCBI taxonomy): domain Eukaryota; kingdom Viridiplantae; phylum Streptophyta; class Pinopsida; order Pinales; family Pinaceae; genus Pinus; species Pinus taeda. Next base: position 148,413 of record APFE030094653.1, read on the forward strand.
TAGGAATTAGGGTGGGGTTATCAAAGATGGAAGAAGATGGGAAAGGGTTTGGGGGAGCCTCTGGATGGCTTGATGAGGAGATGGGTTGTTTATTTGATGAATTTTTCTTTTTGAATTGTTCCCATTTAGCTTCAGACTCTTCTATATTTTCATTTTCTTGTTTTTTTGGAAATCTATTTGCAAAATGACCGTATTCATGACAGACCTTGCATTTGAACGGTATATGTTCATAGTCCAGTTGTTGTATGTGCGTCCATTGATCTACTTTGATATTTACTACCTCCAGAAGTCCTTTCCCTAGATCCACTTCGACATAGATCCTCGCACATGCATGCATGTTCTCTTTTGGTTCGCATCTGTCAATATACTTCCCCACAACATTCCCAATGGATTTAACCAATTCATCTCCCCAGCAATGGAGAGGGAGATAAGGTAGTCTTACCCATACCGACATTGCGCTGGGTACATCCATTTCGGGATCAAAGTCAGGGGTCGATATGTTTAAGTATAACCCATGCATGTCCATGAATTATGGGCCATTTCTAAAGATTAAATCTCGATCTTCCTTTGTTTCAAAGTGGAAAGTGTAATACCCTCTTCCACAAAACCTTATAGAGATTTTTTCATTTATTGAAGATGTCTAGTTTCTTTCGACCCATTTCTAACCAAACGAGGGGATGGCCATAGTCTTGTAAACTAGCCAACCAATCCTCTTTCTGCTAGAGACAGAGCTGCCTGACAGGGTAGAGACGGAGGGAGAGATATCTCTGGAATATTTTCAAGTTTCTTCACAAACTTAGATATTGATGACCTGGTTTTTGGAGGGTCAATGGCTGATATTAATGATGCAAAGGTGTTTGCAGTTTCTTTTTGCTCAGGTTGAACACCTGGATGTGGATCACCATCCTCTGGTGGATCTGACAACTTCATCGACGCAGCAGGAGGCTGCAGTAGAGGGCGACTGAGATCCTCGAGCTCACTAGGGTCGAGAGCGTGCACAGCTCAGCAATAGAGAAAAAAACTTAGTTCCATTCACAACAATATACAAGGGTATGTTTTAGATAATTAATCTTGTTTGCTTTTATTTCTAGTTATTTTGTAAATATATTCTTTGTATACTACTTGTGTTTCAATGTTAAGGGTTAAGGAACACCAGAAGTCATATTGAAGCTCTTTCCTAAACCAACACACCTCCAAATTTTAATAGAATTTAGGGTGGAGACATATTCTTACGTCTTTAAATAACACAATGATATGTCATCCAATGGGTATAATTGTGGTTGGGGAAGAATACACATAAGAAATACAAGCATAATCACTTTGTTGAAAACATTTGTAGCCCCCTATTGGTATCCCTTCGATTAGTATCACATAAAAAAAACACATGCATATAAAAGGTTACTTCCTTTGTGTATATCTGAAGTCCCATAGGTATACTTGAAATCAACACTAGATCAATTGTTTAGTTGTCTTATTCTTGTCATACACCTAGAATAATAATTGAGGAGATTATTCTCTAACACCTAGGTAGTCAACCGTATAGTTAATGGAGTGGTTGAGCTTCCTTAGTTAGTGCCTGCATATATTGGTCCAAGAAACTACTAGTGGACCCCCCAAGTATATTAGAGATTTATAACACCTAACACTCCTTTATCTCTAGGACTCTTCAAACCCTAGCATCCAACACTTAATTCCTAATAGAGTTAACAAATCTAGTGATTAAATGCACAACTAGGTTCATTAATGCATTAAAACTCCAAGAGAAACACAACCAATCTCAATCATAATGACACACAAATTTATGGCCAATCATTTTTATTCATTAAAATAACCTTGAAACTTACTTGGGCTCTTGTCTTATGAAAATGGCCCAATTGAGAAAATACAAATGTCTTGGATTTGATCCAAAAAATCTGCCCTAGATCGATGCTCAATCTCCTTGGCAGATATGGATCTCAAGCCTCCCTGTTATACTTCCTCAGAATCGACATTTTGGAGTATCACACTCCTCCTCCTCCCAAGGTTATTGCCACTGTATAATGTCTCTTCTCCCTCTCCCTGACCTTGCTTTATAACTTTACATTGAACTAAATCCCTAAACATAAGCTCCAATGTGATTGACGATTGAGATTAAATATCGCCTCACTTGAGATTAATGGCCAAGATTAAAACAAAATCACTAAAATAAATTACTTTAATTTTCCTAAGTTTACTTTGGCTCAATGAGCCAACATAATACTGATGTGTTTTTCCTAAGTTACAAAACAACTTTCTTAACCTAGAGTATGTATCCTGGGGAAATATTACGGGTGACTTTTCACACTTAGACACAGACATGTGTAGAAGTACCTTCCGAAGCTTTATATATCAACTATGTCTTAGTGAGCGAGGTACCTATGCCCCTTGGAACTATCTTCAATCCTCAACATGTGTTCAATGCCTTTCCTGCTCCCTATGAATTGGAAGCCTTTTCTGCAACCTAGTATGGAAAGATTCTCAACGTCTAGCTGACTTTAGCATTGTTCCTAAAAGCCTCCTACTCTTGAACATCCTATAAGGTCATCTCGTACTAAGATACCTTCTTAACAGAATCAGAGGAATTTGTCGATTTCTCCTTCCCTCCTCAACTTGAAGGTTGACTTCCTCTGACTTACTCATCCTTTGGTGCTTCTTACTCTTTTTTTTATGTCATTGCTTTATTTCTTTCCATTTCTCCCATGCTAAGTCCTTATAGCATGGCTACTCTATTTCGCCTTGTGGCCATTGTGCTAATTCCTTATAGTACCCACAAGAAAGTTACTAGTTTATAGATTTGCAAAGATCTTCCTTATGGGTTTGTCTTAGTCCTTTGAGACACCCACTAAAATGTGTTATCATTCCCCTGGCTGATATAGTCTCCCTCTCTTCCTCTAAGGGTTGACCTTTGCTAATCCTATTGGCAAGCTTAGTTGGTATTGTCCTTCATACCATGCTCGGTCAGTCGAACCCTGTCGACACCTTTATTCACAATCTGTTGCATCAGATCCCCTATCTAAGAACTCCTTGTTGGCCACAACATCTTGTAACTCCTTAATCGTGCCCAACGTGGAATTTCTCCCGTGGCATGATCCTTTACTCTGCTATCTGGCACCATCTGCACCAGACCTTGTCACTCCCTCTATGATTGGCCTATCAATAGTTTGAATCCTACAACAAAGGCTACTTTGTGCATCCCTGTCTCTACCCGCAACTTTGTTTGTTTCAGTTTCCCATTAGGCATAACTGTTTAGCGCTCCTTGTTAGCCACCTATCGTGAGCCTCCCTGTGTTGCCTACATTTGTTGTGCTAACTCCGCTAATGTTCTAGTTTGCTTGTTGTTGGCTTCCCTCGCACCTATTTCCCATTTGTGTATGCCTTACCTTCAGATTCGTCTACTTGTGTTGTTGTGGGTTCTTAGCCCCCGCCTAACTTTTCGACGTCAGCCACTGCCGTGGTCTACTCCTCTACCACCACTCAAACTCTTCCTTTCGACTGCTTTCTTATGGCCTTTACTTCTTCCACATCGTTCCTTTAACCAATCCTAGACCCACATGCAGCTCTGTTAGCCAAGCAGTCATTGCGGCTACCCATTTTTTGTTTGGTTGATTATTGGTCTCTTCGACTGCTCGAACCTCTATCACCCCCAACCACAACCTTTGTAAGTTGGGTTACCGACTAGCTACTCCAACTCCTGCACATGATCAATCTTTTGTAGTTGCTCCTTATCGACCACTTTAACATCGTGACTGCTAGTAGCTATGACTATTGTGGCGACTAGTTGGTTATTGGCCACCGAATTGGTCGTCTTCTTCCTTTTTTTTATATCTAAAAAAATTATCCCTTTGTTATGGCCATTAAAAAAAATTCAAACTCAATGTTGGTCGATTACTTCACCCCTAAAAAAAAATCTCACTTTCTTATGATTGCAACTATACCTGGCCCTCAACAATCCAATATGAACCTATAACCTATGTTTTCAAGATAGTTTAGAGTTTATACTCTTATACCATGTTAAATTTCCTATAAACCTAACACCCGACACTTAATTCCTACTAGAGTTAATAAATCTACTAATAAAAGCACATTTGGGTTCATTAACACATTAAAAATTCCCTTAAAGCACAACCAATGTCAATCACAATGACAAACAAATTTATGCCTAATCATAGTTATTTATTAAAATAACCTTAGAACTCACTTGGGCTCTTGTACTAGGAAAATGGCCCAAATGAGAAAATACAAATTCCTTAAATATGATCTAGTAGATATGCACTATATTGGTGCTTTGTCTCCTTGGAATATCTAGATATCTACTCTCCCTTATGTACTTCCTCAGATCTAGCACTCTAGAGTATCGCAATACCCTTCCTCCTCCTAAAGCCAGTGTCGTTGTATGGTGTCTCTTCTCCCTCTCCTTTGCCTTGCTTTTATAACTTTTTATTGAGCTAAATCCTTAACCCCAATCTCCAAAGTGATTGATAATCTAGATTAGATCTTGACTCACTTGAGATCAATGATTGAGATTAAATCAAAATATCTAAATTAAATGATTGTACTTTTCCCAAGTTTACTTTAGCTTAATGAGCCAACATAATACTTATGTGCTTTTCCTAGGTCACAAAGTAACTTTCTCAACCTCGAGCAAGTATCCTAGGGAAATATTGTGGGTGACTACACGCCTAGACATTTAGGCCTGTGTGGAAGTACCTACCCGAGCCACAATAATAAACATTGTGGAAGTACCTACCCGAGCCACAATCATAAACATTGTAGCCAAACAACAAAATTCATACGTCTTTGCATCTAGAAGGAATTTGGAGGTTATGTCACCACATAAATAATTAGCTAGGAGTAATACTTCGAAAAGAGTAGCACTCAGAAAAGAAAAGAAAAGAAAATCGGGCCCTATTGACACCATTGCGAGAGGCCTTCTTAAAAGATTCTTGATGTGGTCCTTATCACTTGGATCTCCCTCTTAGGTAACCCTGTTTTGTGTGTGGACTTGAAAATATGGTGATTTAAGGTATATTTGAATAGAATGATTTTAATCCATTTATTGTAGTGATTTAAGTGGAAAATAGAAATTCCATAAAATCTTTAATGTCCTATAGTTTAGGTTCATGACATAGTCAACTTGAAGAAACAACAGTAGCCCCAATCTTCTCAAGTCAAGTTTTGGATAACAAGGTTGTTACCATTGAAGCTACACTCAAACATTACTAACTAAATAATGAAATCACGTGGTGACTTATTTGAAAATGGAAAATGTCCACTTGAATCTTGATGTACCAAATCCAAACATTCACCCAGCCGAGGAGGAATCCCCAACCCAAGCAGTGCAGTCTATGCATGCATTTCAAGAGAACCCTTACCCACACTTTCAAGATCACAAATCATGGCACCATTTTCTAAAGGTTGACATGAATAATTTGATGGGTCTATTCCCTTAAGTTGGGTTACCCATATGGAACATCATTTATCTCTCCATGGATTACTAATGAATTACAAAAACTAAAACGAGGGTTTTATATTTGGAAGTTGAGTGTTGTTAGTGGTGGAAATAATATAAGAAGTCTTGTAAAGGATGCATTGCTTGGACCCATTTAATGCAAATATTTTGTGCTCATTTTAAATGTGACACTCATTTGGGACACCTAATAAAATTACGCCAAGCTAGCATAGTTGTGTACTATATTAGTGCCTTTAAGTAGTTGGCAATCCACATAGAGTGCCTATCTGATTCATTCCTTAAAGAATGTTTCATAAGTGGTCTCAAGGAAGTAATTTGATCACATCTCATGATAAAATGCCAAAAAACATGGTTAGAATCTTGTGATAGAGCTAAAGAAGATAAGATAGTGATCAATGAACAAATCAAGAGACCTTTATTCATTACTTTCCCTAACCCCTCATGTTGACTACCTCCAACTCATCCAACTCACAAATAGTTTACATCCATGAGTTATCTCCCAAAGAGATGGTTGAACATTGACACACCCACCTATGTTATAATTGTGATGATCGATATTTTTAAGGGAACTAATGCCAAGAACAAAAAATATTTCAAATGTATGTATCTCCATATGACTACTCAAAGGACATTCATGTTGAAGGTACTCCTGAACCATATAGATTAGGTGTTGGCATATTATTACATTTGATTTCCTTAGAATGTTGCAATACGTACTTCATTGAAGTAGCCCTAGAGGTAGCACTAACTCTACCTTCCGGACACTCCCAAAAAGAGAAAAACCCCTCATCCTTTTTGAGATTCAGGCTAATCTCTTTATGCAACATCTCCTCATAATCTTGTGAAAATCACTGGCTAATAGAATCAAGCTTCGTTTTCCAAAAATAATATTAAAAAACCAAGGCAGGTTTGTAGGAAACTGTCAAATTATCGATAACATCATCTTGGTGCAAGAGGCAATGTACTCAAGCAAACTCCTATGGGCGAAAATAATTATTATCGAAGTAGAAATGGACAATTCCTTTGAGAGGATTTGTCATAGTTTTTGAAGGAGGAAATGCATAAATTTATATTTGAAGAAGTATTCATCAACTATATTTCTTTATGCATCAACAATCCTTGGGTTGCTCCCTTAATAAATGGCAGGCCAACTTCATTTTTTCAAGTGATAGGAGGGTTGTGGGGAGGTTTCCCTCTTTCCCCTCTCCTTTGTATCATTTTGTATAATTATTTAAATATGAAACTTGAGTATAAAAGGACAACATGCAATACTCCGAGGATTAAAATGGTTTGAGGAATTAAGAAAAACAATCATTTGTAATTTGCAAATGATAGCCTTATGCTAGCAATGGCCTCAACGATTATTCCCTCTAGATTCATTATTCTAACATAGTTCACTAAAGTCTCAGGTGGCCTAATAAATTGTGCCAAGAATCAAATTTATGCATGGAAGACGAATGTCAAAATACTTGTTACCATTGCTAAGAATTATTCAATTCCCCTTCTGGCAAAATTAGCACACTTTAAAATACCTGGTATTTCCTCTTTGCTTTAATACCCAACCAATAGCCTCTTAGTAGCACATTATCCACAAATTCAAATCACCGTTTATCATTGGGATGCTTAATGGTTCAACCCAATAGGTCATTTTATTCTCTTAAAATAAATTATCTTGGCCTACCCAATCTGTCAATTATCTTTTCTGCTTGCTCTAACTACGATCAATCATTGCATTATTGAATAACCTAGAAAATTTCTCTAAGAGTGCATAAAAACAAACCATAGATTGTTACATTTGGTTAATTAGAACACAATTAGAGCCCCTAAAACTTGTGAAGGCTCCAAAATTAAAGACCCCTTTATAGTGAACTACACCCTAGGAGCAAAGCTCACATGGACTCTAAATTTGGAAATTCCTCTCAACAACCCTCCCTCTCAACCACAATCATTCATCTTGGATCCTAGGTAATGGAAGAAAAATCAATATTTAGACTGATAGAATCATAGGAAATCCTCCTATATTTTCCAACCCCTCTTCCCTCCCACTTCAACTATGGTTAGAAGATCAAGGGAAGTAATCTCTATATGATATCTCTTGTTGGTCTTATCATTAAAGGCAATGGAAAAGTTAGGATTTAGGGGAAGTTCCTTGGAACCTCCAAGCATTCCTCCCCTTTTTCTTCTCCTATCTCGAGGGGTGTTCTCCTTGTTCCTCCATTACAATGGATGCTAAGGGGTGGGGTCTTCAAGGATATATAGTTGTGATAGAATACGAAGCTCATCTCTTTCAATTTGAGATTCCCTCAAAAAATGGAATTTGGGGCAAAATCTAGCACCTTGATGGCCTCCCAAAAATTTGTTGGACACCTACTCATGGGAGATTTCTTAAGCAAAAGAGGCATTTAAATCCCTTCCAATTACGACCCTTGCCTTATTTCTAGCGAATCACCCATCATGTTTTTAGAATGTTATTTTTCCAAACAAGTGTGGTGATTTATTTTACAAGGGCTCTTCTCCAAAGTGATTTGGTCAATGTATCCAAATATCTTTTTATAAAAATGAATTGAGTTTTTTTGTGGATCATTCTATAACAAGCCCATCTTCAAAAGAGTATGGGTTGCACTCCTAAAGTTTGCTTGCTATAAAAGTGGCGGTCTTGGTTCTTGTTGTTCTTTCTAATCACTTCAACTCTTGTAGACTCAACCTATTAACTCCTTAAACTTTGGAATTTGTTGAAAATATATGGTTTCAATCCCTCAACCTCCAGATTTGTGAGGCACCAATACACCTTGCTTTGTTTGTTGACTTAACCTAAGTGGTTTCATGTATATTTGGTTGATGTTTTATTGTTGGATTCCTTCCTTTATTCTATATAAAGGGATGAAAGTGTCTTTGCTAATAACAAATACTTTGTATCTTAGATATTGAAAGTTGGTGTGATGTTGGTCATCAAGAGAATCTTCAAGTGTAAATATTTAAACATGGAGATTTTCTTAGATTTACTACCTTAACACCTTATTTATTTCCCATCTTTCCTTTTTTTATTACTATTTTTCTAGTCCTTAAGAAAAATATGTGATTTTTAGCATAGGACTTAAGGGTGCATGCCTTTTATAATGAGGTGGCATAGTTCTAGCTTCATTTTTTTTTAACTTTCATGCTCTTCACCTCTAACCATTTGGATTTATTTTGACTCAAGCTCACATTATTTTTCATTTTGCTTGATTATACCTTGATGAATGGCATATGATCAACCAAATATGAGTGGGAACATAGCTTTTTTATTATTAATGAGAGAAAGTGAAAGGGAAGAATGAAAAGTTTTAAAGTATGGTAAGGATATGTAGTATGTGAACTCCACTAGAGAAATAGTAATACAACTTTACCCAATTCTTGATGGCAGTTGTCTAAGGACAATCATTTTTCACATGGTACTATAAGACAACAATTAAAATTGTAAGCATTACAAAATGTTATTAAATTATGCTTTATTATTTACCACATTCACCACCAACATAGAAGCTATAACATCACATCAAACTACCAATACATGCACCATGTACAATGTAAGTAATAGTGCATTTGTCAACTAAGACATGAGGCAAAAAAGAGTTGATATACCATGTCTAAGGCATTTGATATTGGTGGAAGTTAAGTCATCGTGTAATTAAGGGAGAATAAGGAGAACATTTGCATCTGAATGGCATGAAAAAGAGAACTCGGGAAATTTGGAACATGCCACATTGGTTGATTGGTATGAGACCTACACTTCTTACTTAAATTGTTGGTCACACAGTCTTATCACCATTTAGAACTCGGAACATCCAAGAGTTGTTGGGGGAATTCGCTAGGTACACCCTAAGATTGATTGGAATCCCAATATTCGTTGCAAGAACCAACCTCAAGGAGTGTTGGGTTAACCCCTTGGGCCAATAAGAATTATGCACTGACTTGATTTCTCAACACATAGATGAAGATGTATAACAAATAATTCATATTCCATTAGGGAATATTTTGGTCTCGTTTCCAAGAATAAATTCCATTCCTTATTTATTAGTGGTTTTCTCCAACTTTTGGTCAGTAGAATTCAGTAATTGGTTAAGCTAAATCACTTGGTAACTCTATGAAGGGAAAGAATACCATTTTCCTTAGAAACTTTAAACTTTTATTTTTTATGAGGTGAAGTAGATAACATTGTGTAGCCATTATGTGTTCACCTAGGTGACTCCACTTTTGCCAATTTGAGGTCTTCATGTTTGAGTTGTAGGAAACATGGCACCTTGGAGTGAAATTTATCCTTATTTTGATCTAGATGGAATTGAAATATTTTCCAATAAGTTCTCTTGAGAATGGGGAGATAAAGTCTTAATTTTGATGGTATTGAATCTCATGTTATTCAACATATTGTTTCATTCTTCGATTATGTGATAAACCTTGATGTGTTTCACGAGGATTTCCTTATCAATTTTTTTGTAATATCTTTGGAGATGAAGGAGAGAATTGGTCTAAGTCATATTAGTAATCCCAAGTCAATATCTTCTTTTGATAATCTATTCAGATTCTTCTTCAAACACTAGGATCCCAACCATCAAGGTTTTGAAGACGTTTTTAATGACTGTGGTGATCCTACAAAAACATGGAAAACATAAAGTTATTAATAAATTTGAGGATCATGAGATTAAAAAGATATTGTACACTTCCATGGAAATTCTATTACTTGAAAGAAGCATGGATAAAGAATTTTATTATGATCACTTTGATGAACAATCATCACCCTATGAACACATTGAAGAAGATCATAAAGAAGAAAGGATGGGACATTTGGAAGATCAATTTGAGATTTTCCATGAAAGGAAGAGAGAAATATATTACTTTTTTTTTTTAAAGCAATCCTTCATTGGATTGAGGGGCTGAAATAAGCAAGAAGATGGAAGAAAACAATGCCCTATTAGACCCAATATGGAAACAAGTGCTTATTATTACAACTCTGCAATGAAGATATTTCCACCATATCATCCATTTAAGATCACAAATGGAACATAGATGAAGGTTTTCCCATGACATTTCTAAAGAATGAAAATCACTTCACAATCCCATTGGATATCAAGAATATGAACAAGAAGACCAATCATTTGGTGAACATATTGAGGAAGACCAACATCTTGAAGCATAAAACTTTAGTGATGGCCAAGTATGTGAGGAATACACAGATGAAGAAGAAAATCAAATAGACCATGAATCCATCAAGAAATAAGAGCTGATGAAAATTGAAATCGAAGGTATGGAAAAAGGCCTTCCTGAGAACAACAACCAAGTATTTATTCTTCCTTTACATCAATATCATGATTTAATGACCTACAAACCCTTTCCAAATTTTTGGACTTTTTGATGTATCCTGTGAAAATTCTAAAAGAGAAGAAAGATCCTTGGTTAGCCCCTTATTTCATGAATAACAAGAAGAACCTTATGGGTCCATTAATGAAAACGACTTTGGTGAGAGCCTAAGAAGTGCATGTTTCCAAATCCTTGCTCTCTATCCACATGAAGGTAAGGACTTGATGAATTATACCTCAACAAAACTTGGAACATTATTATCCGTCTTTTAGGAATTTTGAAAGGGTGAAATTTGAAGAAAAATAGTGGATTCCCCCCCATTCCATGGAAAGGACGATGACTTGGATGCTACCTTTTCCACATTGGAAGATCTAGGTGGGATGCAAGTTGTATTTATTTTAATGAGGATCCCATTTATGATATTGACAAGGAGGGTGAAGTTAAATTGGTTGAACTTGGACTCAACTTGGAGGATTATGTTGAGGGAGGGAATGAAATGGATTGGTTGTAAAATGATTTACTTGGACATTTGTATTTCTCACAAGTCCAACAATATCTAAATGATTATAAGGATTGGCGAGAAGAACTACCAAGATTTCATGGACTTAGTGACTTTACAACTTACATATTTCATTCTTGTTATTTCAAAGCTCAACATTAATCTTGAAGATGTTAAGTTGAATATGTTTATATTGTCCCTAGAATTTCTTGAGGATGAGATTTTTTATTGGTACGAAAAACATGGTGAAGGAAAATGATCATCACTAACAAATTTCTTTTAAGTTTTTTCAAAATGATCTTCTGTTCATGAAAAGGTTAAGATTGAAAGAGCTATCATATATTCTAAGCATTCATTTCCTTATGTTCTAGAAGGCCTAGCATTGATTCATGATTGTCCTCATCCTCTTCCTCAACTTTTATTGAGAGATGCATGGAAAATCAATTTTCATTTACATCCTAGATGGGGCCACCTTCAAAGCCCCCTATCCTTGAAGATTCAAAGAATAGAACTAAAGGGATAATCCATTCCAGCTATTAATATTATTAATGTCATTTGGAAATTGGATGGATGGAGTTTATGGAATTGATAATCAACCTTGGCAGAGTTGAAGTTGTGTACTTCATGAACATGACCCTATTATGATTTCAAGACTAGGAGTGCGATAATTTCCACCTTATGCCTATTTGATTTTTAGTGTATCCATGTTTCAATTTATAACCAAACATAAGGAAAGCTTCAAACTAGTTATGACTCAATCAAGTAGTTACAATGAATTTATGGCTTCACTTAGTGACCTTAGCTCTTAGCTATCCAAAAAGGTTAGGAAAGAATAAGATCCATTGGGTAGTAGTTTTGGATGCTTGTTTTCCTTCCACACATTGCATTGAATGCTTTACTTTTCTGCATATAGAGTAATTTATTTTCATGTATTAGAACAATTTCATATTTTAATTTCATTCTAAGTTTTATTTTTATTTTTTATTTCTACAGTCATTTGATTTTCAATAGAAAATTATTGAGGCGGTAGATTCACCTTATTTATGTGTCGCTAATGCTTTAAATGATAGTGTAGATCATAGGTTTGAATGAGATTATTGAGTTCTCATACACTCTTGTACTAAAAGTGCTTATCCCCTAGCAGGAACCATATTTTGTCCCTCCAATAGTAATAGTGCTAAAGCCACCCAATTAGTCAGTGTGGCATGTTCGAACTCACATGAGATCTCTTTCTCATGTCATTTAGATGCGTATATTATCCTTATTCCCCCTTAGTTAAACAATGACTTATATTCCACCACTCTCGTATGCCTCGACCATGGTATATTAACATTTTGCAACCTCATGCCTCAGTGGACACAATTACTTACACTATACATGTCCATGCTCTCATGGTATGGGTTTGATATTTTACCTTCTAAGTTGGTTGTGAGCGTGGTAAATGCTAAAGCATAATATAATAACTCTTTATGACATATATGATTTTACTTCTTACCCACACCACAGGGGATATTATTATCTTTAGACAAGTGCCATCAAAACTTTGGTAAAGTTATACCACTAATTATCCAATGGAGTTAGTGTACCACATATTATTATAACCATATTTGAGGAATGGACTTAAGGGTTGCCATTATTCCATTCCAGTCATATCTTATTCATAAAATATATGTCCTCACTCATGTTGCATTTATCATGTGTCATCTGACAAGGTTTAATCACGAAAATTGTGAGCCTAAGTCAAAATAAAGCCAAAAAACATTAGAGGTGAAGAGCATGAAAAATAAAAATCAAAAGGTAATGAAGTTATAACTATGCAACCTTGTTAAATAAAGTCCTACACCCCTAAGTCTTATTCTAAAAAAAAATATCTAAAGAAAGGACTAGAAAAATCAAAGAAAACATGCAAATGGGGAAATATTTGAGGTGTCAAAGTGGTAACTCTAAACAAAGATCCCTCTTTAAAGGTTTACACTCATAAATATTGAAGATTTCTAGTTCCTGAAAGCTAGTTGGACCAATTAAAACAACATTTATGAATCCTATATGACTTTGAAGGTCAAAACATGAAAGTTCCCATTAAATAACTCATCAATTTTACCATTCCCTCACAAAGTGATCTAGGAAACATGTATTTTACTAGGAAATATCACATATAATAGGTGTAAAAGCATCTCCCATGGCGAGACTTAGGAAATATATAAAAATTAACATGTATTTTAAGGTTGTTAAGAAATAATGTTAGGTACGCATCACCTAATGACTTGCAAGGATCCATGTGCCATGCCCTGAGATCTATGACATTGTAGTGGGATCCATGTACCTATATATAACCATATCCATTTACAATAGGATTCATCCGATTTTTCTCAAGATTGGTGTACTTCATCGGAATATGTGCCATGGCTTTAGTGTTTGCGACAATGTGTTGGACAATGATAGGGACTCCAGATCATCATCATGTGCCAAATAGACATTTACATGAGGTTGTCAACGTCGCTAAAGCACACTTTTTGAGGGTGAACAACTTTAGGGTGTTGTTGTGGAGCTTGATTATCTTCCTAGAGGTCTTGATTTAACCATGTTTCTGTTAGAACTAGATTTGTACTTTCAAAAAAGGCCAAAATGATTTGAAGAGCTGTTAGCTGTCTCATTTTATTGTAACGTTTTAAGTATTATTTTTCTAGAAAAGGAAAAGAGTTAAGTGTTGGAAAACATAAATTTTCTTTTGTGTGAAAAAATACATATAACATAGGTTTAGGACATGTCAAAACATTTATTAAAAAATCTCTAAGATCCTAACCAAGGTTTGCAGCCAATCACATCAAGTTTATCGAAGATAGACAGTGCTACTAAAATATTTTATAGCGCCACGAAAATATTTTCCAACGCCTACAAGTTGCGCTACGAAAATATTTCGTAGCACCTACAAGACGTTTTGAGAACAAGTTTTCTAACCACAATATTAGTGATTTTAAACTCCTAAACACCTTTTGGAGTACCTTAAGTCATATTACAAGTTGATGTGATGTGAAGGAGGGTTTCCAAGTGTTTTAAGAGGGTTTTAGAGATAAACCTAAAATCTAAACCTGTGCACAAAGGGTCATCTCCAACAAACCTAGAAAACTTATTTTGCAACAGACAGCCGATTTTTTTTTACCATTTTTTGCGGTGCAAAATGTAAAGCATGGGAAAATCCAGACATATCAGGTGTTTTGAACCCAGTGGCATTGAATGGCTTCAAGAATTTGAAGAGTTAATCCCTGTTTTCAGAAACGCACGATGGGAGCCAATTTTTCTTCATTTCAATGTTTACAATTTGAGTTGGTGCCACAATTTCATCAATTATTTTGATGGAAGCATAACTAGGGTAAGAGATTTGAAATTTCCAATCACTGGATATTCTATTACAAAAGCCACAGGTTTATCAACTAAAGGGGAAAAATGGTTTAAGAAACAAATGGTACAAGGTGTGGATTTGAATTTCTTCTTGAAAGAAGACTCTCAAAACCCTCGCTAGAGCATTGGAATATCTTGGAGCCCGCTAAAACCCAAATGGAGAAACATTGTAAGGACAATCCAAATGTTTTTTGCTTGTGAATGAAGGTACTCTAAAATCTACATGTATCATATGAGATTCCTTTGTCATTTGGCTGGATTTAGTAAGATGAATTTACCATACTTTTTTCCAACAAAACTTGTTAAAAATGACCACGAAGGCCAAAACTAGGAGAAAATTGTATACTCATGACATCTATCAACATTGGTTAATTATGTTATTGTACACCCATTAATTAAGTAGGCATGTAGAACAATTAAGAAGAAGAACATGGAATAACCTTTTACCTAGAAGAATCCTCGATTGAGGTGCGAAACAATTGGAGGCATGCTTGAGTTTGATTGGTATGACACATCATTTATTGGTTTGGGACGCTGGGTGGTATCCCCCACGCCCTCACACGCTTATTCACTATGATAGCATGAAGCATCATAGATCAAGGCACGTCCACACATGAAGGTTGGTAACCCTTGGTGTCTATAGGTGGTGGGAGCGGAGGTGGAGTTAAGACCATCTGTTTGGCATGTAAACTCGGGTCCTCAACTTATTAGGGAGCCTAAGTTTGATGTTTATAGGTTTGCGACACTAGGAACGTGAGAGATATACTCTGCTGCTGATTGTCTCAATTCGAGGTTGGCGTATAAAGTCTGGAATGTTATAATGCTATCTCTATATCCTGGGTTGGGGGTTGCTACTCGTGATAAGTCTCGTGTCTGAAGGGGAAAGGAAACATTAGCTAAATTAATAGTTTCTATGATTGGAAATATTGGCCTTCTTGACTATGTAATGTCGATTAATATCTTTTTTGGCAACGTCTTTTCTCACATGGGCATGCTTACTCATTTCCATTTTTTTCTCATGATGTTTCCTCTGCATGTTGATAATTGGGTTCCTCGTTTTAAGCTTGAATTGTCTAGGCAAGCCCTATGGAGAGTAAGGGTTCTCGTAAATTACTAGGGTCGAGTCTATGGACTGAGGGCTCAAAGGTGCATGGAGGCCACCGTTATTATTCTGGTGGTATCTCCCACTCCCGAAAGGGTTACTGTTTATGTATGCTTTCTGGCTTAGGTGGTGGAATTCTGAAGGGACACAGTGTTGTCTGAAACTTCATTTGTTTTTCTGGTCATACATTAAATTAATACTTGTCTTTCGGGTGGTTCTCTGTATAAATCATATTCTAGGTCCACCTATGTTGTATCCACTTCTGACCTCTGTACAATGGGTTGGTTTACGAGTGCAAGAAGGTGGAATAAGGGTGAAGAAAGGGGGCCTAACCTTGCCAGATACAACCTCGCGGTGGAGCCTTGGGTCGAGGCGAAAGGGATGACAAACACCAGGAGGGAAAAGGAAAAGAAGTTGGTTTGTCTTCCAGTCAGATTGCACGACAAAGTAATGCGCAACAGAGTGCTGTACGACAGAGTATTGAGCGGCAGAGTACTACGTGGCAGAGGACTATGCAGCAAAGTGGTCAGAAAATGAACTCTGATATTCTTCAAGCCACGACTCAGGCATACTTCGAAGGGACCCCGGCTTAGGTGAAACAATTGATCATGACCTCGGAGGTAGTTGAATTTGAAAGCCAAGCTTGAATCATCAGCTGAAGATTGGGGGGATCTAATCACAGACCTTGGGTACACTCGCGACCATCTCACCCTATTTAGACAGTCTGTCCATCTCTACTGGTTAATGAAATGCATAGTGGCCAGAGCAATGAATGCGACCACCAACACAATAGCACAAAGTGAGGTCGAGTCGAGCCTTTTAGACATTCAGAATGAGCTCCAACTTATTCAACTTCAGTTGCAGAATCAGAACACTTGCCTAGGCTGCATTGAGTGACATATCCCATGTCTTCTGCAATCTGAATTGCTAGGATCAAGTGCTAAAGATCCTGGTACGGTGGAATTGTCAGATGATTAGTTGGTCAAAGGTATGCCTATTAATTTTGGATTAATTTTGGTTGTATATGTTGGGTAGAATTTATGTTTTCAGTGTTATGCTTACTAGTTGGTTTCCACACTATCAGCCTTATAAGGATTTGTTAAATAGACTCAAACTATTTATGTTTTCAATGGCTTATAATGTGATTCGATGTTCAACATACTTGGTTTCCCACTGGGTAGGTTGAGGCCACTGAATGACTTATATATTTGTAACCTACCTATTTATAAATGAATGAATGAAAGGTATTGCTAAGCTTACAAAAAAAAACCTTGTTCCTAGAAAATAGAGGAAAGGCAAAACAAAAAACCATGTTGAAATCCTAGTTACAAAGGTAGAAGCTGAGTCAAGCCATCAAGCTCTTGTTGAAAAACATGCATAAAACACTATTACAGAGACAAAGATTAGTGTTTATAGGAGACAAAAGAATAAATGTCAAGAACATGTACAAGAGGGTAAGGAATTAGAACACATGGAGGTAGAAAATAAGAAGGGAAAGCATCTAAGCAAGAAAACAAGGGAAATTAGCAGAAAGACAGAGGAGAAAGTACAATACTTCAGAAAGCCACATACTAGGCCTACGAACAAGCTAAGATTATATTTTAAGGCCAAGTTTAACCCTAAGTTGAAACAACCCATCGTTGTTGATGAGGAGAAGAGTGTAGGACCTTCCAAAAGCAAGAAAAAATCTGCAAAAAAGGTAAAAAACAAAGTCTTCAAAAAAGACAGAAAAGAAAGCCCTAGCAGCTGACAAAACCATTCAATAAGACAGCAAGAGAGTTACAAGGTCAATGGAAGGTCAAGATAAGTTGAACATACTTGAAAAAGAAACTGAAACAATGGAGGTTTGAACATGTCTACACTTTTCTTTTTGCAAACATTGTATTAATCCATAAACAAGTGAAGTTCACTTGTTATGCAAACCCTAATTTCCTGTTAGATAACACATGCCACATCATTGGATAGTTGACAATCTCAAGAATGAGTTGATAAAGAGGATATGATGAAGACCCTTTATTGTGGTTTAGTCACGTAGATGAAGTTTTTGTGGTTTTTTATAAAGTCAACAAGACAAAGGTGCCTTTAGAAATGGAGACAATTATGATTTTGGTTGCAGGATTAGAGGTTGTTTTGCATGTTCGCGTATCTCAGATACAATAGCATATGAGGTATACATGTTGCAGTAACAGTGCACCGTGTCTAGAATCTAGTAAGTAGTTTCCAAATATAAGTTTTCAATGGTTTGACTCCAAAATATTTTCTAGAAAGCAACATATATCTCATGACCAATTTCCATAGATATTTTGTTTTGTGTCTATATTCAGGATTGAAATTCGAATAACATTATTAGTAGGGATTAGACTTATTTTGTAATGTAAATTATGAAAATATTGTAATATTTTGCAGTTAATTTTTTCAAATATTGTGGGTTTTAGATTTTGTATATTTTCCTATATAGTATATGAAAAAGGAAGTCCAAGGGTTGGAATTTTTGGAGAAACCTTGTGTATTGTGTATACATTTTGATATTAATAGAATTTGTTGTAAACAATGTTACATGTGCAATTTCCAGAGATTCATGTGTGAAAAGTTTCATGTCAGTTATCTACTATGCTTATTTTCTCCTTAGTCAAACTTTGATCAGTAAATTTCGAGTGTTTGAATAAAGCATTTATGAATTGGAATTATTACCAAATTCTTAGATTCATGTTATTCAAATTACTCATGTGTTTTTCATCTTGGATGTCACTTACAAAAATCATATGGTTGCTCTGTTTTTGATGTTTACTCTACTATCTTCTACCATATCTTATTTATGATTTGTCTAAGAAACCTAAAGCTATTTTGCCTTTGTTAAAATTGTTCATACAACCTGTAGCTAACATCTTTTTATGTCAATGACTCCATGCCCATTGGTCTCTTTCTCTTTTCTTTCTAAACCAATTTCGTGTGTTACTAACTAAATCTGGCCAATGAGATTAATGACCCACTGCTAGAGTGACCTTTAGTGATAGCGTTAAGGATTAATCCCTCTCCAGATAGAAGGGCCATCTTTCAATCCAAAGCGGTTTGAAGGTTTGCTCAGTGAGTTTCCTTCCACAACTAAGGAAAACTTCTAAGTGATAAAATCTTGGAATTGTTGCTAGGGAAGGAAGGCAAAATCATCCCTAGGAAGGAATGATAAAGATCTAGATCTGATTGTTGATGATGAAGGAGGATCATACGAAATTCAATTGTGCTTCACCTGGAGACTCCACTGTTTGAAAGATGACTCCACTGGGGAGTTCCAACTCATAAGGCAATTTACACTATGAGACATCCTGATCCTGATTCATGAGAGCCTTTGTCAAGTCTAGAGAATCTTTTCAGAAAGAAACCATCAACAAAAGAATCAGGTACTGTTCCTTTAGGAAAATCTTTTTCTTTGTTGAAAATGCAACAAGAAAATCTAGTTTTGAGTTTTCCTTGGTCAAACTCAAATCCTATTTCAACAGAATACTTGGAGGTAGGTAACTGAGGTGACATGGCTCTTGTCACTTAGTTAACTCAGTAAATTCATGTTGGAGACACTTGAGTTCATTTCTACATGATTGATTGCTAATTTGTAGCAATCTATTTGATCTAGGTGTATATTGGTGGCCACCACCTATTCCACCTAGACATCCAGCTGGTTTCATATGTTCCCTTGTTTATTTCATCATTTACTATTTTTAGCATATTTTATGACCCCTTAAATGACATTTTTTTGAGGTTCACTGCAGGCTCGTAGCCGTAGTCAAGGGCCTGTCACAAATCCTATAGTACTCGGAGATACCTTTCCAGCAAGGTATCACACATGGACAATAAAGATAATATGACCAAGTTACGACCTCGGGAAGTTGGCCGCCCAACTAACCCTAATGGGGCCCACAAACTCTTGGCGTTACATTTCCTAGGGTTAGGGTTTTGGTTGTTTAGGTTTTTCTCTTGTTGTTCAATAATAAGTAGGCCCTTGAGCCTCATTGTAACACAATTCACAGGCATGCAGCCGCCACATATATTCTTAGAGATAAGCTACCATCGCCCGAGATAGTTTATTCCATTCTGTTTGTAAGCATATTTTAGTATTATGATATTAATGAAATGAAGTGTTATTTCTGCTGCATCTATGCATTTATGCTTATATCTGTAATTTTTTGCGTTCCTGTTTAAGTTCGGATCACTATTTTAGTTAATTTTAGTTATTGTTAGTTTAATTAGTTCGAACTGTCAAAAGAACTAATGGAGGTCAAGTTGTATGTGTGTAACTTCAAACACACTCAGTGATCAACCAATTAACTGATCAATCATCCCAAAATAATTGTTGCATGCAGAGAATTCGAGTTACCCAGTTGAGATGGATATTCCAAGGTAGTGTACTATCAGTTCTAGCATATTCCCATGTGTACAGGTGGTGCATGCAGTTAGATCTTGACCTAAGGTTATTACACAATTCCTTGGTATGAAATGCCTAAAAAATAGGGGCGATTTCCCAAGGGAATATCGCAAGGAAATAAGAGCTTGGGAAGGCTTGCAATTGGCTAAGTGTTGGGCCAGGTTCAATTAGTCAAGCAGAGGGATAGAATATACACTTGCAGGGTGTGCTTAGGCTTGAGCAAGCATTGTATTTCTTCTCTATTATATGATTAATGCAATAAAGATAGTAAGGGGTTTTGAGCAGTTGCTTTCCCCTATATCAATCTCTATGTATGTGTGATGTTTCCTTTTGCATGTCAATGATTATTGTTTTAGATGGTGAATTAACTTCCGCAGATCTGTGGAGTAGCTCTAAGTCTTGTGATTTAGAAAATTTCATGAGAAGTATTGAATCTACACATTAATTTCTACATGGTATCAGAGCTAGAATCACTGTAGAGAAGAGATTTCGAAGTTGTCATTGTAGGAGATTCAGATTTGAAGATCATGGTTGCAAGTTTTCTTTAGGATTGAGGAGATGGATTTCAATGGACTCGGGCTTGAGTATGCCTTGGAAGGCACCTCAAACTTTGTTGCATGGAAGGACCACATGGAGGTAGTATTGGATGATAATGGATTGCTAAAATACATTAAGAAAAATGTAGTAAAACCCTAAGAATCTAATGCCCAAAATCGTGCTTAGGGGAAGAAGGATGTGGCCAAAGCAAGGAGAATCATATTGGAGGAATTTTAGGATCATATTGTCTCGAATCTCCACTGAAAAGAGATTTCGTTTGGGATGTGGAAAGTAATAAGCAATTTGTTCGAGAACAATAGTGACATAGGAAGCTGGCACTCAAGGACAAGCTTCAAAGTATCAAGATGCAAAATAATGACATAATTTCGCAATAGCTGAGTAGGTTTACATAGTGTTGTGATGAGCTTGGTGGGATCAGTGTGATTGTCCCTAATGGATACTTGGTAGCTCTAGCCCTTTTGGGCCTTCCCAGGATCTGACATAGCTATCAAGATTCGGTAAATGGTAGAGAGAAACTACCCAGTTGGAAGAAGTTATGGTCTGATCTAGTGTAGGAAGAAATAAGGTGGAACACTAGAGACAAGACCTCATCCAAGGGCGATGATGAGGAGAACTATGCCTTGGCTAGAAAGGAAAAGAAAGGAAAGGGGAATAAATCCCAATCAAAAGTAGATTTTAGTCAATGGGGAAGAAGAAAGACTTGTTCAGAATCAAGTGCGTTCACTGTCATGAATTCAAGCACTATACAATGAAGTGTCCACACAAGAAAGCAAGCAAGAAGACTGTAGGAGGAGCAGTGGGTGAAGTCTTGGCTTTATAATTCGAACTTTATTTTACCCTCATTGCATGCATGTCAAGCATAATGATGGGTAGTGTGTGGTATCTGGATAACGATGCCTCATTTCACAAGATGGGGAACAAAGACTTTTTCAGTGACTTAGAGGAGAAGGATCTCTAGATGCACATCAAGATGGGAGATGATGGAAGGTATAACATGACTGGTGTTGGTACAATTACTTTTCATAGGGAGTCTGGCTCCCCTCTCAGGCTCAAGGATGTGATGTTTGTACTGAGTTTGAAGAAGAATCTAGT
Organism: Pinus taeda; assembly: GCA_000404065.3. Classification (NCBI taxonomy): domain Eukaryota; kingdom Viridiplantae; phylum Streptophyta; class Pinopsida; order Pinales; family Pinaceae; genus Pinus; species Pinus taeda. The sequence goes on from APFE030094653.1 coordinate 170,299, forward strand.
TTATGTAGTTGTGTTAGAAGACCTTGGCTACGATGTGATATTCAACAAAGGGAAGGCTTTCCTAAGAAAGATCACCACGGAACAAGTGAAGTATATCGGGGTTTGAGTGAAGAACCTATACAAATTAGATGTGGAAAATTGTGTAGCATTGAGCACAAAAGTAGAGAAGGTGCGGAGCTGAGATGTCGATGAATTATGGCATAAAAGACTTTGCCATTTGCATCATGGCACTTTGAAGATCATGCAACAGATTTCTACAAGCCTCCTAAAAGGAGCACTAGAACAACGAGATACATGCAAAGGGTGTATGTTGGGGAAGTACACAAAATATACCTTCAATGATCGAGACAACAAGGCACATGTAGTCCTTGAAAGGATCCACTATGATGTCTGTGGACCTTTCTCGATAGCCTCCACTTCCAAGCACAAGTATTACACTATATTCACAAATGATTTCTCACGAAAGTGTTGGATCTAATTCATGCATAAGAAAGATCACATATTTTCCAAATTTGTTGAGTTTAAAGCACTTGTTGATAAAGAAACTGGCAGGAAAGTGAAGGTGCTCAAGAGCGATAACAAAGGTTAGTACGTATCGAATGAGTTTAAAAATTTCTATGCAAAGGGAGACATTCAACGAGAGTTGACAACACCCCATAAACCACAATAGAATGGGGTGGCTGAGAGGAATAACAAAAGTATTTTGGGAGAAACAAGGGTGATGTTGCATGACCAAATCCTACCTTTGCACTTGTGGGATGAAGCATGCAACACAACAGTCTATTTGCATAACATGAGTCCTCACAGGATTCTTGGCATGAGTACACCAGAGGAAGATTTTTCAAGGAAGAAACCATATGTGTCACACTTCAAGATCTTTGGATCATCAGTTTACTGTCATGTTTTCGAGGAATTAAGGAAAAAGCTAGAGCTGACAACAAAGTTGGGCATATTTGTGGGGTACACAGGCACACCTCACAATTATCGTGTATACTTTCCATCTCTTAGGATGACAATGGTTATAAGGGATTTGAAATTTGATGAGGATAAGGCAATGAGGTGTTCTCTTGAGGGGGGGCTTCAATTGCAACCTAATCAGAAGCTTTTGGCTCCAAAGGAAGAACCTTAGGAAGTTGTGGAGCAACCACAAGTAGAGGAGCAAAGAGTGGAGATATCCTCTTAATCAAAGACATCCAAAGAAGGAAGGAAGTGAACCAGGGAAGATGACAGATTATTGCAGGGTACTAGAGAGGATGTGGGAGCACCCACATCACAATGTAGGAAAAGGAGGTCACCAAATCAGTACACTAGCTAGATGGCTTTAATGAGTGATCTTGTAGAGACTAAGCCATCCTCATTCGAGGAAGCTGTAGAGAAACCAGTATGGGTTGATGCTAAGGTAGAGGAATATGATTAAATTTTTAGAAACAATGTTTAGGAAGTGGTCCCAAAATCAACAGATAAATCAGTGGTTGGTTCGAGATGGCTTTACAAGGTAAAGCATGTAGCAGATGAAAGCATAGAGAAACACAAGGCCAAATTTTTGGCTAAGGGGTTCTCTTAGGTTGAGGGAATTGACTATGAGGAGACCTTTGCTCTAGTAGCAAGGTACTCATCCATCAGGTCAATTCTAGCACTGTTAGTGCAGATGGGGTGGAAGATCCACCAGATTGATGTGAAGACAACATTCCTCAATGGAGTTATTGAGGAGGAGGTGTATATTAAGTAGTCATACAAGTTTGAGATATTTGAAAGAGAGTCACATATGTGCAAACTCAAGCGAGCGCCGTATGGACTCAAGTAAGCACCCCATGCTTGGTATACCAGGATCAATAACTAACTCACAGGTTTGGGCTTCAACAAAAGTGAAGCAAATGCAAACCTTTTATCACATTGTGGTAGAACATAAATGATTGATTATTGTGTTATATGTTGTTGACTTGATCCTTGCTCATGATGAGACGCTAATAAGATTTTGCAATGAGGACCTTGTAAGAGAGTTTGAGATGAAGAACATGGGCCTCATGCACTACTTCCTTGGATCGGAAGTATGGGAAGGATATGGGGAACTATTTATCTCTCAGGGCTAGTATGCCAATGAGATACTTTAGAGGTTCTGCATGGACAGGTGCAAATCCATGGAGACTCCTCTAGCAAGAAACTAGAGGAAAGAGGATGCTACTTTAGGTGAAGTAGTGGAGGCTACCATTTACAGGCATATTGTGGGTTCACTTATGTATTTGGTGAACACATTACCAAACATGCATTATGCAATTAACCATCTTTGTCAAGCAATGGTTAAGCCAACCAAACTGTATTGGAAGGCAATAAAGCATGTGTTGAGATAACTCAAAGGCACTACTTAGTTTGGTCTTTGGTACATATAGACAGAGGGAGTGAAGCTGCAAGGATTCACAGATGTAGATTGGGCAGGGAGTCCATCAAACAGGAAGAGCACATCACGAGGAATTTTTAGTGTTTGGTCATCAACAGTTTCTTGGTACAGCAGGAAGCAGAGATCTATAGCACTCGACTTAGTAGAAGTAGAGTACATGGCTGCAAGTCAAGCAATATGTGAGGCTATCTAGATTAGAGAGATTCTTGTTGGGTTATTTGGTTAGAAGATGGATCCTATAGTGATTTACTGTGACAACCAAAGGTGTATCAAAATCTCTGAGAATCCAGTATTTCATGATCGATCCAAGCATATCAACATTTGGTATCACCATCTACGAGATTGTGTGCAAGGGCAAATTATGTTGTTGCAGTACATTCAGACAAAGGAACAAGATGTAGATATTTTGACAAAAGCCTTATCAAGAAGCAAATTCGAGTTCCATAGAAGCAAGAGTGGGGTATCTGATAATCCCTTTCTTGCTGGGAGGGAGTGATTAAAATGCAACAAGAAAATCTAATTTTGACTTTGCCTTGGTCAAACTAGATTAAAATTTGAATTTCTTGAGTTTAGTTCTACATGATTGATTGCATATTTCTAGCAATGTATTTAAGTTAATTTGAGTTATTGTCAGTTTAACTAGTTGTAACCGTGAGAAGAACTAATGGAGGTCAAGTTGTGGATGTGTAACTTCAACCACACTTAGTGATCAACCTGTTAATTAATCAATCAACCCAAAATAAGTGTTGCATGCAGAGAATTCAAGTTACCTAGTTGAGATGGAGATTCCAAGTCAGTGTACTATCAATTGTAGCATATTCCCATGTGTACAGGTGGTGCATGCAGTCAGAGGCTGACCTAAGGCTATTATGCAATTCCTTGGTGTGAAATTCATAAAAAATAGGGGCAATTTACCAAGGGAAAAACACAAGGAATTAAGAGATTGGGAAGACTTGAAATTGGCTAAGTGTTGGGCTATTTTTAGTCAGTCAGACATAGGGATATACTATACACTTGTAGGGTGTGCTTAGGTTTGAGAAAGCATTGTATTTATTCTCTATTTTATGATTAATGCAATACAAATAGTAAGGGGTTTTGATCAGTTGCTTTCCCCTAGATAAATCTCTATGTATGTGTGATGTTTCCTTTTGCATGCCAATGATTCTTGTTTTAGATGGTGAATTAACTTCTGCAGATCTGTAGAGTAGCTTGAAGCCTTGTGATTTAGCAAATTTCAAGAGAAGTATTGAATCTACACATTAATTTCTACATTATTTACCTAAATAGTTTAAATATATAAAAGATATCCAATTTGACATCAAATTTGAGTAGAGTTTGTTTGATTTGAAATCAACATCTAATTTTTTAGATACTATATTTGATGAAAGAATATTGAAGACCTATACTCAGATATTTTCCTCTCAAGAATTGAGTTTATTACCAGAAGACAAAGATATTTGGCTCTAGTTTGGAAAATTGGAGCATTTGTTTCATCGGAGACAATTGGTTGTATCCAAGTCTGCTACTTTCCCATTTTCTATTCCACCTTTTTCTACTCCATCTACTTCTGTTACATTTCACACCCTTTTTTCATTAGTTGCTACCACATCAATTTCTGTTCCATTTTCATCTACTATTCAAATCCCTAGCATGGCAATTACCTCAACTTCATTTCAAATAGCTATAACTGCTAGATATGCCCCTCTTGCTCTTCCAGGTCAATTGCATGACCTCCCTTAGAATTATGATCAACGATTAATTCATTTTGATGGAAAGGGAGGTTTTACTACTCAACAACATCTAGATAAGTTTAATGACTTTATATATCTTGAAGAGGTGGATGATGATGATGATGTTAATATGATATTGGTTGCACAAAGCTTCTTAGGAGGAGTGAAAAAGTGGTTTGGAGGACTGCCAACATGAGGTATTGCTAATTTTCAACAGTTTGAATAGTTGTTTCTTGCAAGATGGTAGGATAAGGAATATCCTTTACAAATCTTAGTTGAATATAATAATTTGAAGAGAAACCCAGGTGAAACAGTGCAAGAATTTTTTGCTAGGTTTAACAAGGTATATAATGCAATTCCCATTGATATTAAACCCCCACCTAGAGTAGCTCTACTCCATTATCGGATGCCTTTGATGTTGGGTTTGATTTTTAGTTAAGGGAAAGGAATTCTAATACACTAGCAGATATGCAAAATAATGCCACAGGAGTAGAAACTAATTTGTTGGCCAAAAAGGCAAAAATGAGGACTGAAAGGAAAGGTGTCAAGGATGAGCCTTCTTCTTCAAGAGATACCAAGTTTGATGTCATGCTGAAAACAATGGAAAAATTGGTTAAAAAGTTAACTCCTCCCATGGGTGAACCTCAACCCCAAGTCTAAAATCTCAATTTCAGAAGACCTCAAGGCCCTTAGGTCTGCCAAAGGGATCAGAAAGGACCTGAAGATCAATAGGTCGTGAGGCCTCCTTTCCCGTAGAATTTTATTGATGAAGAAAATGTAGAGGAAGTTGATTAACAAGTAAATTGTTTCAATGAGGATGATACCTAGGTATATTTAACCAAAGAAGAGCATGATTAATCAGCCCAACTACCACAAGAAAAGGAAAACCTGTAATTAATGGTTGAATCAAAGGTATATCAACAAGGCTACAACAATGTTATTTATGATTTTCAGAGACAATATAACCTCAAAGGAAAAAATATCACAATAAAACACCCTCCAATCAAGTCTCCAGCAGATCAGCCACATGTAGTTCCAAAGAAAGGTCCACCTAAAAAGGCTGATATGTCTAAGAAGGATGGAAAGGACTTAGAAAAGGTTCAGTTTCCTTTTACCTTGGAGAACAAAATTGGTAAGATAAATATCTCAATTCCATTTTCTGAATTATTGAAGAATGCACAATATAAATAACAAATCATTAAAATGATTAAGGGATTAGAGGGAGGTCATTCATCAAATATTAATGCTCAAGATTCTCTAAAATATAAAATGATGCTCCTAAATTTGTGTTCAGTCCTCATGTAACTGAAGAAAATGATTATGTTCCTCCTTTCTACGTCAATTTTAAAATTCATGACATGATCCTTCATAATGCTATGTTGGACTCTGGAGCATTACATAACTTGATGCCTAAGTTTGTCATGGAAAATTTAGGCCTTGATATCACCAAGCCTTACAAGAATTTGTTCTCTTTTGACTCAAGAAATGTTAAATGTTTGGGACTAATAAAGGACTTGATTGTAACCCTCACCCAAATCCCTACAAAGAGTAAAATGATTGATGTAGTGGTAGTTGATATTCTAGCTCGATTTGGAATGGTGTTATCACATTCATGGGCAACCAAGTTAGGGGGTACACTTCAAATGGACATGACTTATGCATTTATTCCAGTTTTTGGCAAACAAAGAAGGTTATATAAAGAAATTCAGATGGCGTATATGGTTAATAGTCAAGGTCAACCTAATAATCATCCTATTTATGCAGTTGACATTGATCATGGTTCTCAAATTTTCTATAATGTTTTGTGCTTTGAAGAAGAGAAACAACAACATATCGAATATGAATTTCAGGAGGAAAAAGTGTAGGCAGTTGAAGATAACGAGATATGGAACATGCATTTTGATGATTCCACTAGAAAAGATGGTTTAGTTGTTGGTATTTGGATCATTCCTCCAGATTGCAACAGTCAGTTACATTCCTTCAAACTATATTTTGAATGCACTAATAACACTGCAGAGTATGAAGCTATGATTATTGGATTGAATCTTCTAAGTGTACAAAAAACAAAAATGATTCATGTTTTTAGAGACTCTGAGTTGGTTGTGAATCAAGTCATTGCTACATATCAAACTAAACAACCAAGGATGAGGGCTTATCGAAATGAGGTATGGGACATGTTTAATAATTTCTTTTCAGAGCATAAAATTTTTGTTGTTTCTAGAGAAGAAAGTATAGCAGACTCCCTAGCTAATGCTGCTAGTTCTTTCAAAATTCCCATTTATCCAAATATGAAGTATGAAATAAATTTCATATATATGCTTTCTATCCCAAATGATGTCAAGCATTGGCAGGTTTTTGAGGATGACCAACAAATTAAAAGATTTTTAGAAACGTCTAATGAGTTTTCAAGTACACCTCTTGACGAAGATGAAGATGTTACAATAGATTTAGATGCAGATTCAAATGATTTTTTGAATGCTATAACTGGTCAAGATATTATTCAATTGAGCAACAATCTAATATCTAGAGGTTTGGTTCCTTTAGAAAGTTTGTTGGACAATAATGATGTTGTGTTCAGCCTAGGATTTTACCTGTGGACAACGAGCTGCAAGATTAGAATTTGGGAACAAAAATATCCTAAATTTGTCAAGTTTTCCAATTCCTTGAATGATGAGAAAAAACAACATGCATAATTATTGAGAGAATTTTCAGATGTGTTTTCCTAGAGATACGGGGATTTAAAGG
>APFE030094655.1:3999-17458 GCA_000404065.3 Pinus taeda
ACATGGAGGGTGTGCATGTGGTTTCCCTTCCAATGTTTTGTTATATTTAATGAATGATGAGGAGGATGGGAGGGGTTCGATCATTCTGAGGTTCTATCTTCATTCTCTTGGGAGAATACTAAGACTTAGGAATACTGGCAGTAGTCATTGATTGAGGGATCGGGGGTGGCCAGTTGTAGCAGAATCCTGCACAATTGAGCCTACGGTTGGGAGGAGAGTCGTCCCCAAATCTTTTTGTCACTTCGCAGCCGGAAAGTACAGGTATAATTTCATTGAAATAATTGTTTTCCTTTTGACATTAATTTTAGTTTTACTTGTGCTGTTACAAATGGTCCAAGTCTCCTCCACCAGCCTGTGTCAGTATTGCTTCGAGCACTATACATGACGTGTCGACATGTACACAAAACTCCTTCTTCCAATCCAGGAAGACTAAAATCAGTGCGGTGACCATCTTTTCTTTCAATACATCCAATCTTTTCTACAGTCCTCGTTCCAGCAAAATGTGACATCCTTTTACTGCAACTTCCCCACAGGCGTGGTGATCTGGGCATAGCCCTTGATAAACTTTCTATAATATCCAGTATGTCCTAGCATAGTGTGCAGTTGTTTCACTCTGCTCAGTGCTTCTAAATTAAGTATCACCGCGATCTTTGTGGGATCTACCATCAGTCCCTGTCTAAAAACCACATGACCCAGCAGGGTCCCAAAAGGAACACAAAACAGGCATTTCTTCAGATTGAGCGCGATATGGTATCTTCGACAGGTATCTAGAATCAGGTGAAAACTTTCCACATGGCGTTTCACCAGCCCAAACACAGTCTAGTCATCAAAGTACACTTCCATAAACTTGTGAATAAATTCCTTGAACACTGCAATGTCTACATGCAAAAAAATCACAGCCGCATTCTTCAATCTGAAAGGCATTACAGTATACTGAAAATATCCCCACTTAGTTGCGAAGGTCGTCTTGCTCGTATCCTCTTGCTTAAATCTGAAAGGAATATGCTTCCTGGCCACCTACATTGTCGAACACTTCATCAGTGAATGGAGTTGGGAAAGGATCATGTACACAAGTGTTCTTAAACTTCCTTAGATCTACGCATATCCTTATTTCATCCTTCCACTTCTTTTCCTATATAACCATTGGGCTTACCCAATCAGATTCTTTTACGGGCTCAATGATGCCTGCCACGAGCATCTTGTCTAGCTCTAAGTGGACCTTCTCCTTATACTTTGGATTGAGACGGTAAGGTCTTTGCTTAACCAGCTTCACGTCGGGCTTCAACGTGATCTTCATAACACTCAAGTCTCTGATTATACTGTTTAAATCTGTAAACTTGGTAGGGACCATATCCTGGTATTTGTGGAGCAATTCAACGACCTTATCCACCATCACGTCATCCCAGTAATCTCCAATCTTCGTGAATTTGGGTTTTGCCTCTGTACCAATATTTACCTATTTTATTTTCAGTGGTGCATTCATATCAGGATTCTCAATCTGCAGTCCTTCAGCCTCGCGGTGACCTTCTATTTAAGGGATGTTAATCTTTTGCAGATCCTCATCTTCTTCTTCAACAGTTACGTTATAGCTTTCGAGTGCGTGACTCAGCTGAGTAGTCCAATTGGGTTGAGCCTGCGGTATCCTAAAGATTGTTGCTTTCACTTCTTGTAGTGCCTCGTCAATACAGTCAAACTTGTCTTCAAAGATGAATGTCATTATGAATCCTTCACGTAGAATATCCCATTCACCTGTACCATGGTGAAGCTATGTTTCCAAGTACTAGTTCATTGGGATGACATCCAAGGTGTGACAGAACAAGTGCACCCATTCAGATTGGGCCTTCACTCCATAAGCCTCGACCCATTTGGCCAAATATACGCGCAGATCATCCTTCCCGTCATACTTGTCCGTTATTCATACCTTTGGTTCCCCAAAGCTTGTTCTCATCATCCTCCTACACTCGTTCCAACCATCAAAGCTACCCTTGTGCGTAACCCACCACCTTGAGGGTGTAGCTGGAAGTGTTTCTTTTCTGGTACCTCCCTCTCAAATGCGTCCAAAAATACATATACATCATTCAGGCCATTATAAGAGGGCATATTTCTTACCTCTGACGACACACAGCACAACGACCATGTCAACATGTTACAGCTTAGTGTGGTTACTTCATGTAACCGATTCTGTCAGCGCTCTAATTCTTCATCAAAGTTCGAGGTGCAGGAACTCTCGCAATCCCATGTAATTCGTACATCCATTGTTGGATTCACCCAATCTTGGTCTCACGCTGTTATCTTATATATATTGTCCAAATCATCATTGCTCTCTTAATCGTGGATTGGTTCAGTATAGTGCAATTCTTCAACAAGATCTAGGGGCACTATTATGCGGAGTGATTTCTTCTCAAATATCATCTTTCTCTTATTTATTTTGATTACCCAGTTCGTATCAGTATCCCAATTGATCCCAAGGAGTGCAGGGTAGGGGTTGTTGTCATCCACAATTTCTATTACTTCAAAGTCAGTCAACGTGCTCGCGCCTTCAATATCTACAGTCACCCCTTGCAGTCACCCCATGGGGATGATATTTTGTTGATTTTCCATCCTTAACTGAATCGGAGACCACTGCAGCGTGAGTCTTCCCGTCCATTCCCAAGTCTGCTTTGGTAGGATGTTCACGTCTAACGCCAAATCCAAAATAACCTGATCCATTTCATACTCTCATATCTACGCGGTCAGTGTCATCTCTCATCCTGTCCTTGTTTTATGCTTACCAATCTTTCATACCATGCATGGTTCACCTAGGGTGTTTCTGACGCATCTATTTATAAGCTCCTGTAATCCCTTCATGACCTTGCTATCGCGCAACAACTTCATGTAGGTCGCTAGAAAGGTCGTAAGCATAGAATGGTCCATTTCGTGATCCAGCTTATCCTTGCTCCCTGAGGTGGAAGCCTCAGCAAAGCTCTTCTTTGCTTCCATGAATGTTTCACGTGCGCGCTCCAAATCAAATTCAACCTCCTTCGCCGGAGCTTTGTGAACCCATGCGCTGTCTTCGGGTTGTTTCCCCTTATCATCCCCTGTTGCAGTTCCACTTTGGAGCACTATATTCACATTTGGGTCCTCTTTGCGAAGCTCAGACCTCATCATCTGTAGGTTCTGAGTCGGCTGAGGTGGTAGCACCCCTTTGTCGTGTATCCTTGCTATCAGCGTAGAACAACCCTATGTTTTATGATCAAATAGAGTGCAATATTTGCATGATGGACGCGTTGGGTTAGTGCAATCGTGGGCATAGTGTCTCGATCCTCTGAAATTGTAGCATATTAGCTTCCCTGATCTCTGCCATGTCCTCCTCCTCCTCGACCTTGTTCGCACCCCTGAAATCCTGTTCGCGCCATCCCTACACTCTGGTCAAGGGGTCGCGTTTCTACCTGAACCCTATAGGAGGGTGTTATATCCATCGTCAATTCGTAGCTTCTGCAATTGCGCTAATCATGCCCTATCGACCTGCAGAAGTTGCAGAGAAGTTGTTGTGGTGTTTTTACAAACTTCTGCAGAAAATGACGGTTATCTGTCATATGTTTTCTTGCTACCTGACATATAATGCACCACAATGTATGCCTCGTGCTCGGTCTTGCTTGAGCTTCTGTCCTCAAAGGCATCAGTCCTCCTCCTGCAATATAGTTTGCAAATACCGGGCAATGGTCCTTGTCATGCCCCTGACCTTTACATTTTAGGCACCATACCTCTTCGCGCACCTCCGGTCAAACTGTTTTGTCCTGCTTCAAACTTTTCATTTCAATACAAAGATTTTGCAACTACCCATGAATCTTGTGAACCTCTAGTTTCAGATCCTGCATCGATGTTTCATGCAATCTCATTGCAATCTCCAAGGCCTCTACCTGAGTCGTTATCTTTTGTTGTAACAACACAACCCTTAGGTGTCACAGGAGTGAAGCCACGAACCACTCGCGGTGCTATCCATTTGTTAATTTCATATTAGCTTCGCAGACTTTACACTTCAACCTATGATCTAATTCCCAAGGTGTCTCACCTGGTTTCACTGTGATATCCTTAAACCCCACAATCGACTGTGTCTCGGATTTAGGCCTACTGAATTCTTTATTCAACGTAGTCTGGGTATCCGCCACCCCAGCGTTTGGGTTATCATTAGAGTATTTAATGTACCAGGTTAGCGCACGATCCTCCAAAGCAGTAACCAATGTTTCCTTCTTCGTGTGATCATCCGTGATGCCCTGAGCTTCCCATACAACTTTCACAACGAACTAGAACTAGTCCGGGTCCTCATTTCCCAAGCCTTTAAACAAAGGCAGCTTCACTTAATTTTCCATGCTGAACTGCGGTGGAGGTGGAGGTGGTATGGGTGAAGTCATAGGTGATGGTGGTGAAGTTGGAGGTAGTGTGGGTGGAGGTGGAATTCGTGGGAATCCTTGACTTATTAACTGAATAACACTTTGGAGAGAAGCCTGCGCTACTCCCTCTTCGTCACCCAATGGAGGTGAAATTAATGGACTATATTCAGGAGCCTTTCTCCCTTCATTCCTGTACGTTTTTCCGCTTCACGTGGCTCCAAACATCAAGGTAGCTGCATAACCCGTTTTTCACACAATAACATCTTAATCCAAGTATTCAAAGACTTCAAGTACTTACGTCGCGGACCTTTGAAAAAGCGTCTCTCCGCCTCGTTGTAGCTAACTAAGGTATCGACTGTGAATTCAGTCACAAATCCTCATATGATATGATCAAGCCAATGATCGACAACACGTGCAATATTATCCTCAAATGCTTCCAATCTATGTACTAACTCCGGGGTCAAGACAATAAGACTGTCAAATCTCCACCTTCCTTGGCTATCTGCTAGCTTCACGATCCACTTGTATAGCTCAACTGGAAAAGAGAAGAAAAAGATCTCGTGGATCTATGTATATAGGTACCTGTCTAACCACTTTTACTTTGTCATTTGCGGGTTTCTATTCTCCTGCGCTGTGAATTCGTGGATATTCCTATCCAACCAGTCTCCGATCTCTTTCTTAGATGGATTCTAGTGATACATCACACATCTCTTATGCAGATTTTGGTCCCGGCAATGGAACCATTTGTTTGTTGCATGGGGCGTGACCCAGGTTCAGCATTAGTTATCCAAACAAATCCCTACACTACTGTCCCTTTCGGCATCAACCCACGGAGCGCAAACCAAAGTCTCACCTGAAGTAGTATGGGGCAATGCTGGAACCAAGTTTCCGTACCCTGAGATGGTCATGATGTCGGTTTATTCCTTTTGTTCTTGCTTTCACGTAGGTCCCCAAGTCCTAGGGCCTTGTCTGTCTAGCCCTTTTTTTTGCGCTTCGATACCTCCGTGAAGGGGTATGATTCACCTTCGCGCAGCCTTAACCTTCGGTTTAGGTACTTTCACGGTGCGAGGGCAGCGTATTCTGTAAATTCCCAAATTACTCTAAGTGTCTTACTTATCTTATTAAGCGATCATGATTAGCGCCGCGTAAACAAATATTCTTTCTTGCGTTCAATTAACCAACGTAATTACATACATTCACACATTACATAAGCATTGTAAATGAAATTCATACACAATATGACAAGATGCGTTAACAGGAAACAAAGACACAGAATTTGTAGAATGCTTCTCCTTATCGATATCTTCAGATGATTACAGACTTTATTCACCCTGCGCACACAACTTTAGGGGTTCGCGCACTCAGCTATGGACTTCCACCCTAGACCTCTGCGCACTCAGTTGCAGAGCCTCTACCTACGCTACGACCCAAAACTTAGACTTCTAAAGTCTTCCTCCTTATCGCTCAAGACTTCTTGCTTCTCTAAACTACTTAAAGCCTACTTACTTAGCTCTTTTTATACAATCCCATGGTCCATGAACCATGGGTAGATATTTACAGGCAACTTTACACTTTACAAAATAAGAGTGGACAACCCTTTATGACTCATGACACCTTCGTGCTCCATGACCACAAAATGCGGAGACTTTACAACTTTATTACAAAACTTGACCCAAAATTGTCCTTGGGGGATCCTGTTCCCAACAATTTATGATCAATTCTCTTTGCCATTCACAATCATGGCCCTCCTTCTAGCACCAAAATGTTGAAGCCCAAGAATTCCATTGCAACAACATGGGGGATAACCACCTAGTCCGAACCTTGGAAGCAAGTCATTTTCGGTTTTGTATGGTGGCTTCCACCAGGAATAATGGAACTGGTTTCCCATCAAGAATTGATATGATGATGATGTTGGTTTGATATAAGGTATATTGGGGAAATGCCTTAACTAAAATGATCTAATTAAACAATCAAACACATGCTTCTATCTATTCTGACATTTATCTTAATATATACTCGGAAATAACTTAACTCATGTGATCTACAAAGATATCTTAGAGCGACAAGTAATAAAGATCATTCAATTGCTATAAGAGAAGAAATCGTTAATGATAATTATTTTGACTAAATAGTTAGGCAAAATAATTGTGGAAACTATATCGCATATATCAATTGTTCATGTACTCAATAAGGAATCACAACTAAGACATTTTACAAAAGTGCAATAACGTCAAACTATAGCTCAGATTTCATACATAACACAATATAAGAAATATTACTGCATGCTTCAATCTTGAAGAAAATCATGATCTTATTCTAATTATCTCATCAAGGCAATCACAAAAGTACAGAAATGCAAGCCTTTGAAAAGTGTTTTTGATAAAATTCTGGACCCCTCTCTAAATGCATGAGAGAGGTTTAAATAATACAACATATGTATCAAAAATAGATTATTACATAAAAATTTGAGGAGGTTTCAAACAAACTTCCTCAAAATAAGTAAAATAAAAACTAAAATAGAAAATAAAATGATGACAAGCTTTTCAAATTGAATGGTTCTAGTGATTGTTTCTATCTATCTCAATTGACCGAGACTTGTTCTAAATTCATCAAGTTGTTCATCCTTAAAATCTCCTAGAGCGCGTGTTCCACAGGCTACCCTCGTACCTCCATGAAGGGGTACGATTTAGCTTCGCATAGCCCTAACCTTTGGTTCAGGTACTTTAGCGTTGCGAGGGCAGCGTACTGTGTAAATTCCCAGATTACCCTAAGTGTCTTACTTATCTTATTAAGAGATCACGGTTAGCGCCACATAAACAAATATTCTTTCTTGCGTTCAATTAACCAACATAATTGCATACATTTGCACATTACATATGCATTGTAAATGAAATTCATACACAATTTGACAAGATGCGTTAACAGGAAACAAAGACACAGAATTTGTAGAATGCTTATCTTTATTGATATCTTCAGATGATTACAGACTCTATCCGCCCTACGCACACAGCTGTAGTGGTTCGCGTACTCAGTTGTGGACTTCCACCCTAGGCCTCTGCACACTCAGTTGCAAAGCCTCTACCTACGCTACGACCCAAAACTTAGACTTCTAAAGACTTCCTCCTTATCGCTCAAGACTTCTTGCTTCTCTAAACTACTTAAAGCCTACTTACTTAGCTCTTTTTATACAATCCCATGGTCCACGGACCATGGGTAGATATTTACAGGAAACTTTACACTTTACACCCTTTATGACTCATGACATCTTCGCGCTCCATGACCACAAAATGCGGAGACTTTACAACTTTATTACAAAACTTGACCCAAAATTGTCCTTGGGGGATCCTGTTCCCAACAATTTATGATCAGTTCTCTTTTCCATTCATAATCATGGCCCTCCTTCTAGCACCAAAATGTTGAAGCCCTGGTCCATTGCAACAACATGGGGGATAACCACCTAGTCTGGACCTTGGAAGCATGTCATTTTCCGTTTGGTATGGTGGCTTCCACTGGGGATAATGGGACCAGTTTCCCATCAAGAATTGATATGATGATGATGTTGGTTTGATATAAGGTATAATGGGGAAATGCCTTAACTAAAATGATCTAATTAAACAATCAAACACATGCTTCTATCTATTCTAACAATTATCTTAATATATACTTGGAAATAACTTAACTCATGTGATCTACAAAGATATCTTAGAGCAATAGGTAATAAAGATCATTCAATTGCTATAAGACAAGAAATCGTTAATGATAATTATTTTGACTAAATAGTTAGGCAAAATAATTGTGTAAACTATATCGCATATATCAATTGTTCATGTACTCAATAAAGAATCACAGCTAAGACATTTTACAAAAGTGCAATAACGTCAAACTATAGCTCAGATTTCATACATAACACAATATAAGAAATATTACTGTCAATTCATAAACAAAACTCAACCATAAAGATAGAAGTACTAGATATGAGAAGTTCTCCTCATGAAGTCAGCGACATTGATTTGCTTCCTTTCAACTAAATATACTCTAGGATTAAAAAAGTACAAATTCAGTAGAGTATGCTTCAATCTTGAAGAAAATCATGATCTTATTCTAATTATCTCATCAAGGCAATCACAAAAGTACAGAAATGCAAGCCTTTGCAAAGTGTTTTTGATAAAATTCTGGACCCCTCTAAATGCATGAGAGAGGTTTAAATAATACAACATATGTATCAAAAATAGATTATTACATAAAAATTTGAGGAGGTTTCAAACAAACTTCCTCAAAATAAGTAAAATAAAAACTAAAATAGAAAATAAAATGATGACAAGCTTTTCAAATTGAATGGTTCTAGTTAGCCATTCGGTCTTTGAGTTCACAAATATCTATCATTGGCTGCATCTGGGGTGGATAGCCAATTCTTGATCTTAGTTGTCCCATGAATACAACATCAGAGAGAGGTGGCACCATCTTTTGTGCGGAATTTGTTAGATAGTGCAGAGTCATCCAATCACTGTGTGGTTTTACCAGACACTGCCAGTAGGTTTCCCAATCAAACTTAGATAGTTGTTTGATTTCCTCAACTTGCATTTTGGCAGTCTCCTTCCATTATTTTTATAACTGTTTGATGTCTCGGAGAACTTATGGCCTGCATTCTTTGATAATATTAGCACTATGAAGGTTTTGGTTCACATCTTCAATTATATTGTTTGTTGTACTAGCTACTCTTTCTCTTGCCTTTTCTACTTGCTTCAACTATATGTCCCAATTTGTGAATGAAATATCCTTGTGGGACTCCTCAATCTTTGGCAGATAAGATTTTCTACCTTCTTCAGATTCCTGCCAAGAAATAAAATCTGAAATCCTCTTATAGATCTCTTCATATTCTAGTCTCTAATAAACCACTTGGTTGGTTAATGCATCACTTGTTTCACAATAGGATTTGATCAATGGGATTTTTTGGCAGAATATTTCTTGTTGTTGTGACAACAGAGAGTTTAGTTTGAGTACATATTTAATGAATAATTTTTTTTGAGGGTGGTCTTTCAGTTTATTCATTACATTCTACATTTGATGAATATGTGAGTCCTTCTTTGCAATTTTTGTCTGACGCTGTAATCTCATTTGCTCAAAAAAAATTTGAAGTTGTGCTATTTGAATCTGTGCTTGCTTATTGGTGCTTTGTCTTTCTTATTCTAGTTGTTGTTCTAATAGCTGAACTCTTTGTTCTTTTTCTTTAAGAAAAAGTCAAACTTTTTGTTGCCTTATCAATTGTTACATTTGCATAGGCACTTGCAAATTGTGATAGCTTTGTAATATTTTCTAATGGATCGATGGTTGTGTCTTTCCATACTACCTCCATTGACTCATTTTCTAGAATTTTTGTTGCTGATGCATCGAGTTTCCTTTTATTCCTTTGCCTCTTCACTATAGCCTTATGTGTTGGGATGTAGAATATATCCAGTGGGGGTATCAACTCAATCTTTAAAACAATTTCTGAAGTTAGGTAGGCATGGATTATTTCAATATCTTGAGTAGTTGTAACTCCTTGTATTGTTGTTTCTAGATTTATAACCTGCTGAGTTTGTTTAGGAGTCTGAAATCCATATGTTCCTTCAAGACTTGTCTCTATCTGCTACACTTGGAGATTTTTATTAAATTGCTCCCATTCTTTATCTGGAGCAATAATTTTGATCTTTTATGTTTGAACCTGTATGGAGCCAGTCTCCATGTGTTTCTTGGCTAAGGCCTTTTTGGTCGTTTCTTCAGCATTTTCCTCTGTGTCCTTCTCGAGATCTTTATTAGCGCTTTCTTCCTTATTATGAGATTGATGTTCAGAATTTTCTGAACCTTGACCTTACTTCTCTTGAGATTCCTCATCAGAATTGTGCTTGGAACTTTCCTCCAAGCTTACGTTGGGAGTAGGTTCTCTTATTTCTTCAATTAGTAATAGGTCCAAAGGGGCCTTTTTCAGTCTTTTATTCTTGTATATGTGGAAGTGGTTGAGATCTAATGAGTTCATTTTTATTGATGCTAAATGTAAAACCTATGAAAATCTCTCAGCTTCCTCAAAGAAACCATCAAACTCATCGTCCTGGTGAATAAATTGCCCAATTTTGACCATATTAGTGGAAGTTTCGGGCGACCTTGTTAGGGTCACTGTCTGTCTGACACAGTACCCAAATTCAGAGAGGTGATGTTTTGTATCTCTTTTGTCATGTGCCCAAAATCATGTAATATCAAAGAACCACATTGCACCGGGAAGGTCGGCCAGATGGTTTTCTTCATTTCTTTGAGAATTTTGGTAATACCATCCCCCACTATTTGATAGGCAATCTCTCTTGCCAATAATTTATCTGGAACATAAAATGGAAGAACATGTGGAGCTATAATACTCCCAAAAACTCTTATATAAGTAAATAATTCCTCTCCAAACCATCTTGCCACTGGCAAGATTTCTATCTTTTCTTCCTCTGATAGCATGGGGGCTTTCTTATCAAAAATGGTCTGGTAAATTGGCAACATAACGCCATGACAAATTTTATAAAAATGGGAGCTAAATTGCGATTCCCATAAAACTTTATGATAAACATGGATGGGAGTAGGGTACTATAGAGTCCATTTCCAGCCCATGTTTGGAAAATGTCACCAAAAACATATAGCATCCATGACTTAAGCACTCATGTAAAAAGGAGGGATAACCTGAGTGGAGATAATTATATTGCGCCTATATTCTCTAATGGCCATAGCCAAATTGCCCGACAAAATATTGCTCCAATTCATAATTATAGCATTAAAAGCTGTATTAATCAATGGAACCCATTCAATAGAAAATTTAGTGTTGTTAGCCTTTCCAAATAGCCTACACATCATTGCGGCTGCAAAATTATGTGGGGCTGACAGAGATGCGATTGGGTACATACTAGATTTCTGTCGCTTGAACTTGCTGGAGCCAGACCTCCAATTCTACATGATGTCCATCGAGTCTTCATTTTCTTTCGTAAAATGCTCAATAAAGGCTTTATCATAGAGCTTCTATGGCTCTGACAGATGGTACATTTGGCGCAAATTGTCTGGAGTAATTGACCCCATGACTTCATGCCTGGAATTTCTAAATGTTCTATCTGAAATTTCCACATTATCAAATAATCCATATTACCATATCCGTTTATGGTAATATTTTAGGCCTTGCAACTATCTTGTCCAGGAAAACATGCTACTTCAAAATAGGAAGCAACGGATGAGTCCTCATCATCTGTTGTTGCTTAAATTTCCATTACCCTTGGGTTTTCATCCTCCAATAAATTATACATTGCCTCCCATGATGTAGTCCCACCATCCTTATTGCACGTGGTATCAAATAAGAGTGGAATCATGTCTGAATCCTTAGATTTAGTAGCCTCTATAGTCCCCTTTCCTTTCTTAACCATTTTTTCATGCGTTGTTTCCTTCAGAAATTTCCTGAAATTTGATTAATGGACTAACACAATAAATTTTGAAAGAATGTAAGGACGAAGCTTTTGTTTCAAATATGGGTAAAAAATATTTCAATCTTTTGAAGCCATTAAAAGAGTAAATGCAATTAAACATTATTAACTATGCATTAAGGCCTACATGTGATTTCCTTTATGACTCATCAAAACATCACATCGTAAGTTTCTAAATGATATTTCAAATTGGTGTGTGTTAAGTGTGATACCAATCCTACGATTACGATAAATCGCAACATCACAATATCGCAAATCACAATATTGGTGTTATCGGGAATACACTAATTCAAAGTCGCTTGTATTTTGCGATTTGCGATGAGCGACTTACTTTTTTATTTTACGAGTGTTTTTCCTTAAACGGATAATTATTCCATAAAAATAATTATTCACGATATGTCAGACATGATTCAAGTTATAACAGTTTGCATTATTCCGTTGGGTCCTGGCCACATTGCAATTCACAGTTTTCATGGTTTGCATGTTTGCACCTTTGTGGAAGCTGTGACGTGATTGCAATAAATACTTTATTTTATAAGGAATGCTTTAAGCCTTAAGTTTTATAAAAGGTTCAACACTACCTTTGGTCTTTTATAGGGGTTTCTTTTATCCCATTTCATAGATTCTGACTCACGAATAACCTTTGTTACTTTGGATCCTACGATTTGCAATAAAGCAAGAACTCCTAGTCAGAAAGAGACTTGGTTTGATATCTTAAGTTTATCCAAGTTTTTATTCCAAATGGATTCAAAAGGAAAGCTCTTATTTGCTAGTTTTTTTGAAAATAATTTGAAAGGTCCCCATTTATTAATACAATACTAACTATTTATATAATAAATGGGGGGGTTGTTGAACAGTACAATAGAGTGGTACGCCAAATTACATGCACGATAAATTGAAATCTAGTTATCACATATTAATTATGTATTTGATGTTTGAACCAATCCACACGAATTGAGTTCATGGCATAACCAAATTGTTTCTTTAGTTGCTCCCTTAGCTACCATGTACTATGCTTAATAAGAAGATAGAGAAAGAGTTCTCAACTTCTTACTAGACCATGAAAAAATACATGAACCAAGTTGAAAGATGTACCCTATGGTAGCTCATATATCTAAATTGTTTCCTTCCTAATCATAATCTATATAACCAAGAAGAGAAATTGTATCCTTGCTCGAAAAGAAATCAACCCCCATATGCACACTAAATCTTGGTCCCCAAAAACTTTGTATCAAACAAATGACCATACCAATTCTATAAAGACTCATACAATTCATGTAAAAAGGAGGGAAGAAGCCCAACATATAGACCACTAAAAATGAACTTAAAGAAACCTATTACCAAAGAAACATGCAAACCCATCCATATGTTACTACAAAAACTTCTAAACCCTATGAGGTCATATAGATATGTACATGCTTGTACAATGTACGAAGATGTGAGAGAGAAGGTTGAATAGCTAAATCACTGGAAAAATAAACCCAACAAAAAAATTCACTAAAAATAAGCTCCTATTGAAAAACAAATTAGCTTCAAGAGAACAATAAGGCTTGGTAGAAAAAAATAGGAATGGTAAACACCAAACCTAAAATATGCACCAAAAACTTTAGG
>APFE030094655.1:20542-44943 GCA_000404065.3 Pinus taeda
TATAGGATATTATATATATGTCTATTTGAATTGTTTATTTAGTTTTCTATGATGATGTCCATGAAATCATGATGTGATGATATTGAAATCATATATACTGACTTGTTTTATTTGATGGAGATGATGATGTTTCTACAAAATTAACTTTCTTATATTTTTTTACGGAGTAAAATTTTAGGTAGTAGGGATGGGTTGGGGAAAAAATCAACCTCCCCCTTATCTTGAAGGCAAGAGGGAGGATGTTGATACCATGCCAATGCCACATTATACACTCATTTAAGAGAACCACATAGATTATTATTTTCAAAAGCCTAATATTTCACATATAATATTTGAACCTTCGTGGAGGAGGCTAAAAACTATTTTTCCCAACCATTCAAGCTAAATCAAATTGACAAAATGTTTGGACATTAGGGACTACCTAGGGAAACAAATAACCCTACCTCTTTGCCCAAAGTTAAGATTAAGGTTGTTGATACCATGCCAAGGCCACATAATATACTCACTTAAGAGCACATATATTACTCTTTTCAAGAACATAACATGTCATTCACAATATTTAAAACTAGGTGGGGAGGATAACAATCATTCCACCCAACTGTCCAAATTAAACCCAATTAACATACTTTTCTTATATCTATTGAGCATTGTTGATTTTAATTAATTGCAATTTTGTATGGAATAATCATTATCTTGAGATATTGTTTATATAAGGAATTGTTCTATGGATGCACATTCTTTTTAGTTAGGATGAATGCCTTTAATTTCACTTTAACTACCTTAATGCTTCTTATAATGTTAATTAAAGTTGAGATATATGTTAAATATTGTATTTATTTTGTATTTTTTAAAATAATTTGAATTAAAAAATGAGTATAATAACATTAGCATTAAACATAAAAATTTATTAGGTGAAAAGCCATATATGAACTAGATGAATATGGGAAAGAAAAATTGGAAGAAAATCTTGATGCTAAAATGGATGAAATACTAGAAGCTATAGCTGAAGAAAAAACCTAGTGTTAAAGTGGAAGCCTTAGTGGAAGAAAATATGGTGTTGAAGTGTAAGTTATAGTTAAAAAAAAACATGGTGCTAAAGTTGAAGTTATAGTGGAAATAAAGCCAATTTCTATATGGAAGCAATAGAAGAAACATGGAATGTTAAAGTGGATGTTATGGTGGAAGAAAAAATTTACTACAAGCAAAGTTGTAATGGAAGAATCTCAATGCTAATGTGGAAGACATTATGGAAGTAAAACTTATTATGAATAAAAACAAATATTAGAAGATATAGACAAACTAAAACTATATGCTAAAGTAGAAGAAATGCTAGAACTTATATTGGAAGCAAAGCTCATTTTGGTGTAAAAAACAAAAATATGGTAAAGTTGGTGGTATAGAAGAAGCTACATTATGAGAAAAAATCAACACAATACGCAGTGCTACTCTAGTTAAATTGCATGATGCTAAACCTAGCACATGAAATGTGATCATAGATATAATTTAGAAAAACAATTAATGCAAAATGTAATGTGAGGAAAAATTTGTCATTAAAATTAGTACCAAAATCAATGTAAAATAAAAAATTATCATTTAACACCAAATTTTGTGTTGAAAAAAATGTTCTACATTGATAGGAAAAATACATTGAATTTAGAGATCAACTTAGTGTTAATGGACTATTTGTTACAGTGAAAGGAATTCATTAAATAAAAGAAAAATAATGAAGTTATCTAAAAATAATCCATCTATGTGTAACATTGAGCTCATCCTCAACTATAAATTTTTATAATACTTAGCAATGCATTCATGAACTCCCTCATTTGCCTAATATTTCTCTCATGGCTCCCTAGTCATTGGAAACTACCTTCACTTAATATAATTTTATAGAAAAATATATGTTGAAGTAAAATTATGTTGGAATGTGCCCCTTTGGAAGATAATAAGTCTAGGTTATTTCAAAAGAAACTTTAGCCTTATGTAAAAGAGGTACACCCCACATTCATCATGGATTAAATTACCATTGTAATAATTTATTATATAAAAAAGTGAAATTACATTATCCGATATGTATTATTTGGATGTAATTCCTCGATTACTTGTATATAACAGAGGTTATGGAGTCATATGAAAAGCATAACAGAAGCATATCAAAGTTTTATCTTTGTAAAGTGGTGAAATATTTGTGGAGATGCTCTATGTAAGATTGAATATTTTTGAAGATAGTATAGAAGTTATTTCCTTCCCACGGATGTTTCCCCAGATAGAGTTTTACCCTATAAATTTGGTGTGTTTTATTATTTTTCATACTCTAAATATTCTAACATGGCATTAGAGTTGGTTACTATTTTCTATCTTTTTCAGTAAAAACAAATTGTAGCAATATTTTCTTCAATTGGCTGAACACTATTATTTATAGTTGTGCCATATAAATATATTAACCATTAAGGCTTCTCTCTCGGAATTTTCACCACAAGATTTGATTGATATATATTATATAATATTATATATATATCACAAACTTCAAGGTATAAAATAAATAAATATACCAAAGATAGGTCAAACAAACTAATTAAGAAAATTAAATTTAATGAATCAATAAGTTGATCTAGCTTATTCATTATTATGGAGCCAATGGTGAAGTCGGAATATATATATATATACATATACATATATATATATAATCAATCTTGTAGTGAAAATTCCGAGAGAGAAGCCTTAATGGTTAATATATTTATATGGCACAACTATAAATAATAGTGTTTAGCCAATTGAAGAAAATATTGTTACAATTTTTTTTTACTGAAAAAGATAGAAAATAGTAACCAACTCTAATGCCATGTTAGAATATTTAGAACATGAACAATAATAAAACACACCAAATTTACATGGTAAAACTCTAATTGGGGAAACATCCGTGGGAAGGAAATAACTTCTATCCTATCTTCAAACATATCCAATCTTACATAGAGCATCTCCACAAATATTTCACCACTTTACAAAGATGAAACTTTGATATTCTTTTGTTATGCTTTTCATAAGACTCCATAACCTCTGTTATATCTAAGTGATCGAGGAATTACATCCAAATAATACATATGGGATAATGTAATTTCATTTTTTTATATAATAAATGATTACAAGGGTAATTTACTCCATGATGAATGTGAGGTGTACCTCTTTTACATAAGGCTAAAGTTTCTTTTGACATAACCTAGACATATTATCTTCCAAAGGGCACATTCCAACAATAATTTTACTTCAACATATATTTTTTTATAAAATTATATTAAGTGATTGTAGTTTCCAATGACTAGGGAGCCATGAGAGAAATATTAGCTAAATGAGGGAGTTCATGAATGCATTGCTAAGTATTACAAAAATGTATAGTTGAGGATGAGCTCAATGTTACACAGATGGATTATTTTTAGATAACTTACATTATTTTTCTTTTATTTAATGTATTTCTCTCACTGTAACAAAATAGTCCATTAACACCAAGTTTATCAATAATTCAATGTATTTTTCCTGTCAATGTAAAACATTTTTTTCAACACAAAATTTGGTGTTAAATGATAATTTTTTTATTTTACATTGATTTTGATACTAATTTTAATGACAAATTTTTCTCACATTACATTTTTCATTAATTGTTTTTCTAAATTTTATCTATGACCACACTTTTGTGCTAGGTTTAGCCTCGTGGAATTTAACTAGAGTATCATTGTGTATTGTGTTGATTTTTTTCTCATAATGTAGCTTCTTCTATACCACCAACTTTACCATATTTTAGTTTTTTACACCAAAATGAGCTTTGCTTCCAATATAATTTCTAGCATTTCTTCTACTTTAGCATCTAGTTTTAGTTTGTCTATATCTTCTAATATTTTTTTTTATTCATAATAAGTTTTACTTCCATAATGGCTTCCACATTAGCATTGAGATTCTTCCGTTACAACTTTTCTTGTAGAATTTTTTTTCTTCCACTATAACATCCACTTTAACATTCCATGTTTCTTCTATTGCTTCCATTTAGAAACTGGATTTATTTCCACTATAACTTCAACTCTAGCACCATGTTTTTTTTAACTATAACTTACACTTCAACACCATATTTTCTTCCACTAAGGCTTCCACTTTAACACTGGGTTTTTTCTTTAGCTATAGCTTCTAGTATTTCATCCATTTTAGCATCAAGGTTTTCTTCCAATTTTTCTTTCCTATATTCATCCAGTTCATATATGGTCTTTCACCTAATAAATTTTTATGTTTAATGCTAATGTTATTATACTCATTTTTTAATTCAAATTATTTTAAGAAATACGAAATAAATACAATATTTAACATATATCTCAACCTGAATTAACATTATAAGAAGCGTTAAGGTAGTTAAAGTGAAATTAAAGGCATTCATCCTAACGAAAAAAAAAAGTGTGCATCCATAAAATATTCCTTATACAAATAATATCTCAAGATAATAATTTTTCCATACAAAATTGCAATTAATTAAAATCAACAATGCTCAATATATATAAGAAAAGTATGTCAATTGGGTTTAAATTAGACGGTTGGGTGGAATGATTGTTATTCTCTCCACCTAGTTTTAAATATTGTAAATCACATGTTATGTTCCTGAAAAGAGTAATATATGTGCTCTTAAGCGAGTATATTATGTGGCTTTGACATGGTATCAACAACCTTAATCTTAACTTTGGGTAGAGAGGTAGGGTTATTTCTTTCCCTAGGTAGTCCCTAATGTCCAAACATTTTGTCAATTTGGTTTAGCTCGAATGGTTGGGAAAAATAGTTTTTTAACCTCCCCCACGAAGGTTCAAATATTATATGTGAAATATTAAGCTTTTGAAAATAATAATCTATGTGGTGCTCTTAAATGAGCGTATAATGTGGCATTGGCATGGTATCAACATCCTCCCTCTTGCCTTCAAGATAAGGGGGAGGTTGATTTTTTCCCCACCCATCCCTAGTGCCTAAAATTTTACTCTGGAAAAAGATATAAGAAAGGTAATTTTGTAGCAACATCATCATCTCCATCAAATCAAACAAGTCAGTATATATGATTTCAACATAATCACATCATGATGTCATGGACATCATCATAGAAAACTAAATAATCAATTCAAATAGACATATATATAGTATCCTATAAAACATTTTTTTATAATCGTCATATTTAAAAAAAATCAAAATGATGATTGTATAACCATTTCCTAATGCCACTCAATGAAACAAGTCAATATGATGTACAAACCATAAAGTGAACATATTTACATAAGAGAAGTAAAATATACAACATGTCAATGATATCATGCAAATAACCTATGCATCTACACTAGTATTTGGACTCTCATATTTAGTGAAACCACCACCATCATCATTATCTCAAATTGATCCAACCGTATCATTGTTTTCATTTCCATCTTCTATTTCCTCGGATTGGGAAACCTAAAAATAAAACAAAGGGATGATATAAAATGTTAGTATGAAGTGCATTTCAAATAATTAGATTTATCATTGATACATATAATTCCATAGAAATATATAGCTTTCAACATTGTTTTTATGCCTAGCTAACCCTAGCTAACCAACACATTTTCTATGATAGATTTTATAGATTTTGTGCTTATCTAGCAAGCTCAAATCAATGCTCATTTAATACGCGTAAATTTCTGGACAAGGATGAGAAGACATATCATTCACAAAACAAAAATAACCAACGTGATACTAGAAGCATGCAAGGAGAATGTAATGATAACAGCAATGATCATTGAGTTAAATATAAACTAGTCAACATTCAACAACATTAACACTTTTCTGGTATAGAATGATTCATCATATGAATTAACAAGGAGGGCTGCGTAGCAGCAAGTCACTGCCAATGCAAAAAGTTTCAAACATGCTGAGAGACTTGTACAAATATAGACAACCAAAACAGTCAATTTTTCAAACATGCTGAGAGGCTTGTACATGATATAGACAACCAATTCCAAGACCAGTAAAATAGGCATCCAGATACAATAACTTCAAGCTCGCCAGGAGATAAGGCCGATAAACAACCCACATTCCTGCCTTTAGTACAGATGAGAAGAGGAAGATATTAGTTCATTCAAGTTGATCCCGCAGTTCGTTTTCAACCATAGTGATTGTGCATAGTTATTATAAAAATCTTCTCCCCCAACACACAAACAACATTTTGAAGATTTCATTTGCAAAGTGCTTCATGGGTACTTTTCAGTGCATGTCTGACTTCTAGAAGAGACAAGTCAACAACTAATTTCACTTACCATGTAAAATCACTAGAAATCATATACATGTGAGTGATCTGCCAAGCAACCTATACGATTTGATAACTCCAACTCTGCTGAATATTCTATTTGTCAAGAAGAAGGTGCAATATTCTACCCTATCAACAGTTTTTTGGGAATCATATTTTTGTCATGATGCTGCTGGCTTGGTTTCGACCACCGTTGCACAACAAGTTTCGAGCAGTGTTGTGAGACCTGGTTAAGACCCCTGAGACTTTCTATGTGTCTCTAGCTCAATCCTAAAATGGGTAATCAATATAAGCTTGGCCTTAAACTTGACTGAAAGTGGAAATTGCCAAAACCCATTGAATGCCTAAGCAAATTGAAGTTTCGATACTGTCACTTGTACGGATACTCAGTTAACTTGAATTGTAAGGTCTTAGTGACAATAGAAATCCAACTTACATGCAACAGGAATGACAATTCTGCTTCCAAAGGGGAAAGGAGGGATATCATGTTCTCCTTCCAAAGGAGGCAAGAATAGGCTTAGATGCTCAAAGTTCAAAGCCAGAAGAAGATACCTAGGATGACAGATATGTTTTAAATCACCAACAGAGGGGTTTTAAGCATGTATGTTATCCCAAAGTCTTGCATCGTCGTCCGAGGAAGGAAGCCCAAATCTGTTACATAATCATCCGAGGAAGGAAGCCCAAATCTGTTACATAATCATCCGAGGAAGGAAGCCCAAATCTGTTACATAATCATCCGAGGAAGGAGGCCCAGAATTTGTTAACAAGAAACAGAAGCAAAATGAAGCAAAGGAAGGGACAAGCTATAACAAGAAACAACATAATCCACCTGTCTCTTTTTCAAACTACATTTCCTTGTGACTGTGAAACACTTCTTGGCAGGAAATCCATGACTAAGGAGGCAGAGCATGTGTTTTGGGAACTTCACATTGATGGTTGACAAAGGTATCGAATCACAGCTCAAATTTGAGAAAACTAACTCAACAACATGACATTGTGCTTTCAAAGAGAAAGATGCAACACGTAGCTTGTTGAGCCATGATGCAAGAGAAAAATCAGAAATAGAGAGCGATTTGCAAATGAATATATGGTAAAATGAAAAAAGAACAATAGGTAAAAACCATTCAACATTGAAAAACAATGTAAGATGACCATATTACAATATAAATGGATCTCAAATTACAAGAAGTAGATTAAAATAGGAAATTCAATATAACTGATTGCTCAATATTAAATAGAACATCATATTTCTTACAAAATGATGATTGAAAGGGATCTTAAAATGCAAGCAGATTATCTTTGAAGTAGCTAAATGTCCCATGTTTGTAGCCTATGGGGCAAGAACTGATCCCATATAGAGAGATAACTGAATATTAGCCCTTGGGAATGTCTTACTGCAATGAATCCAATATTGCAGCTGAATACAGTAAGACTGTAAATGAATAGATAAGTTGAAATAAGTCTACAAGATAAATTCATTACTAAAATTGAGTACTACAAATATGAAGTTGCTATAGATATCTGTCGGTTCTCTCAAATTCATCTTCCGGTGAGATTTCTTGTTCCTAATGAGGCTTAGAGGGCTTTCTGCCATTAAAACTGGAGCGTGATTAAATCTGCTCTGAATACTGCATATATATTTGAACAATATCAAGGAGCAAATTCTCAAAATGAGCCACTCCACATTGGATTCAGGAATACTATTATCCACTTGCAATTTTGCACAGTTCATAATTGTTAAGAATAGAACTGTCAATTTCAAGCCCATTGATACAAAGGACTGGAAAGTGACATAATAATAGCAATTACACCTTTTTTATTGCCAGTGCTTCATTGAACAAACTTTCAAGTGTCTCCAATTGACCTAAAATTGACACAGTTTTTGTTCTCTTTTCACTACTTATTCAAGCTACTCAGAATCGATAGACTCTAGAGTACACTTCTGGGCCCTAAAAATAGGTTGAAAACAAATTAACTCCCAACTACCAGAATGAAACACCAACAGGGAAATATTGAATGAAATCAAACTACTCCCAACTACCAGCATAAATTTTCAGTCTTTTAGCCTAAAATGATAACAATGGTTACTGTTACAAATGACAGTTGATGGCATCAAAAGTAACATCATCTATCTAGTAGACAGTAATTAAGGAATGCTTTAGAAGCTACGGCTTTTGCTAACTCACTGTAGGGAGGTTACAAAATATAGCTTTAGTTTGCCATTGTCACTGCTTAGTCAAGTCAATTAGAATAGATAGAGGACACTTACAGATCCTAAAAATAGTCTAGGAACAAATTAACTCAAGCAAGTCATTAAAAACTAGAAGCTCAAGCACGCTGCATGATGATGGAGTCATTCTCAAGCAAACACCGACAAGAACATATTGAATGACATCAATCTAGTGCCAACTACCAGAATGAATTTCAGTCTTTTGGTCTAGAATGATAACAATGGTTAATGCTGCAAATGATAGCTCATGGCATTATAAGTAATATCATTAACCTGGCAGACAATGATTAAAAAATGCTTCAGAAGCTACATCTTTTGCTAACTCACTGAAGTTATCGATGAATACCAGAATGAGCTCTGGAAAAGTTTTAAACAATAGTGCACATTCAGGTCCTATGAGTAGTTAATTCTGGATTGGGTGCAAATAAGGCTATCAAAGTTACAGTCCAATTGGTGTAGTTCGAAAGTTTTTACTATAACTGTGTTTACCTTCTATATCATATATTCTTAGTTTTTGAAATGAAATGAAAAACGAACTGATACCTTCAGATCCAAACTTTGGTGGAATCTCAGGAAAGTTTGGTGGAATATATACACCTAAGCTAAAGGAAGTTTACTCTTTGTGGTGCAGCCATGAACCACTTTCATAAGATAAAAGGAAAATCAAACTATATCACGTTGGTACATGACATGATACCTG
This sequence comes from Pinus taeda, assembly GCA_000404065.3. NCBI lineage: Eukaryota > Viridiplantae > Streptophyta > Pinopsida > Pinales > Pinaceae > Pinus > Pinus taeda. The sequence goes on from APFE030094655.1 coordinate 29,765, forward strand.
TGAGAACAAGATCAACAACCCTTCCTGCGTAATCTGGACATTAGCATCATTCTTGTTCTTGGCTTCGGTATCTGGGTTTTGTCCAAGTAACCTACTCGGATCTTCATCTCCATCTAAGACCTTAAGTGGCTACAATTTCAAATGATTGTAGAAGCAAACCCCCAAGAAAGCCAAGCCATACCGTAACAAATTAATACCAGTCACTATGTCCTTTATAACAGACCATGATAAGGCAATCAGGAGCCAGTCCTTGACAACACCTGCAACGTTCATTGTAAGGGCCGATGTCTTACCAACCAAAAGAAAAACTACCAAGTTCAGTAGAAATGCACATGCATAATTGGCACTAAAGAGCCTCACATCCAGATAAAATGAAGAAGAGGCAGCTAGAACCGGGAACTCAATTATTGCCCAAGGGATTAACAGGAATACAAAACAGCAAGGGGCAACATAGTACAATGGTGTTATTGGATTCATACTAATCCCCTTAGCGGTCAAGTATTTGAATCAAGACTAACCGTTTCCTCAAAAACCACAGCACCCAATTGCAACATGACACCCCTAGAATTGAACTGGGCTTCCCCATATGCAGCAATGGAAACCCCTAAAGAGATTCCAACCATGTTGCCCATAGTCTTTGAACTGAAACACTCCTTTCCCAACAAAACTCCAATGGAATACACTGCAATAGGCATGTGGGCCTTAAGCATCTGTATAAGAACAAGGCCAAGGTAGGAATGAACAAGACCGAGGTTAAGGAGGGCATGAGGCTGAGGAATGAACAAGGCTGAGGTTAAGGATGGCAGAGTGTTGATAAATGGAATGATGAGACACATGGCCTTCATGGTAGGTCCCACATAGCATTTTGTGTAGGATGATTAATATGCTATGTGGTAGCTGTAATTTATAAAATTTGCATTTGCATGCGCTACACGTGCCTCCTGCCTCACTGAGAGGTATAACCAGAGAATGATTGCCTTGAAGAAACTCAATTTCTAAACACAAACACATAGTTTTTCAGTGGATGGACTGGGAAATCTAACCAGGCTCACCACCAGAGGTATAAGCTTTCAAAATTGTTGATCGTACATGTAGTCACCAGAGCAGATTTGATAGTGGAGATGCTCCATTTAGGGTTGACAGGTCTCAATAAGGCAATAATTTTCTTTCTGCCGGGTTGACAATCTTAATAAGGCAACAATTTTGTTTAGTGCGGTAGAAGATTCATTGTGGTTAGCTACAGAGCATCACTGTGGGGACTTTAAGGATGAAGAAGACACGCCTACCTTTCTTGGCGCCATTCCAGCTACGACTACAGGTAGAATTTGGCCTCAAGCTTTCAAAATTGTTGATCATTTGAGCTTGCTGGTATCCTTAACTTGAAGTAGAAGCCTGTCACTGTAGCAAATTAATGACTTGTTGCTTGTAGCTTGAAACCGTAGGACATTATTGAATTTGGAGCTTATGTTGTTAACTGCAAAAATTTGAAGTCCCCATTAACAGTACCAAAGATGCATTTACTCAAATACAACAAATACACAGAAACGGATAAGCAACCATATTTTTATTATTATTGTTTGTTATTGCTTCCTTTTTATCTACAATACCATTATTCAATTTTGTTTTCTGCTACACTTTAAAACAGAAACATACATTGCAACTTTCTAGTGACTCATGCTTTTGTTATTCTCCCTGTAAAGGTATTGTAAACAACACATTGTAGATAGATAGATGGACGAACAGATAGTGGAGACGCTCCATTTAGGGTTGACAGGTCTTAATAAGGCTAACAAATTATGGGCTTCCTTCTTCGGACGACGATGTAACAGATTCTGGGCTTCCTTCCTCTTGGCAAACCCAATTCCACACCGCCCACCAATTTCTCTACTGCAACTTCCAGTTCAGAGCCCAAGACTTTGGGTCGCGGTACAGTGATAAAGAAGACCAGAGATGTGTTAAGTCCAAGCAAACTTTCGACTCAGCTCGGTTCAATCATGAAGAATACCAGGGACGTGTTAACGCTAAGCAAACTTGAGACAGGATGGTGACCAAGCTGTCGGCAAGTTGGAAAGAAGAAGATCTCCAAATATTCATATCAAAGAGCTGTTGGCCCATCAGCAAGACCCTTTCTTCCTCTGGCAACCCGAAAATGATGGGTGAGTTTCCTGAGTTTCTTTCCAAAATCATAGGTCCAAATTATAAGTGATAGCAAGGTGGGCTAAGTTCCAGATTATAAGCGATAGCAAGGTAGGCTTAGTTGTTGTTTGGAGTTTGTAGTTTGTAGTTTGTAGCAATTGTTGACACAGTTTATTGTGGTGCTTCATAGCTCTCCCTATTGTGTTGCTTCTGCTTCACAGCTCTCTTCTGCCCTAGAACCTGGGTTACTGGTTAAGAAGAAAGGCTTTGCAGGAAAGTACCATGCATAATGGGAAGATAGCTCCCGTAGAGACACCACAGACACCACATTAACATGTGGCAACTTCAGCAACACCACACGAACATGTGGCAACTTAAGCGACTAAGAAATGGCTTATGGAAACTTTATCTTCCCTGGCATTTCCAAACTGGGCTAGCATTTAATATTTCTAGACTAATGCTAGCATTAATTTACAATTTGAAATAATTTCGAAATATGAAAAACACAAAACCAAAATAATATAAGATTATCACCCCTCCGCCTCAGGAAGAGGCTAAATAAGACCACGGAAAAAATCAGAATATGGTCTGTGGACGACATAGCACATCGACGCCTAAAAACTTACTAAATATTTTGGGCGAACTAATGTTAAGCCATCGAAATCGATTACTATAGTCCCATGTCATTGCCAGATGGCAAGGACTAATAATGGAATGAATGGCCACAAATATTTTATAAATGATATGAACTTTCAAACTAACACAATCATAACTAATACCAGGGACTAATAATGGAATGAGTGGCCACAAATATTTTATAAATGATATGAACTTTCAAACTAACACAAACATAACTAACACCAAAAGGGAGATCATAAAAAAGGATACTAAAAAAAGTTTACCGATAAAATCAATGAGGTGATTAAGCCAAATCATGTGGATCATCAAAATCCAAAGAATAACTAGTCAAAATAATTTTTATATGACTATTGGAAAACAATATAACCATAGAAACCTAGAGAACACAAAATTTAATTTTCCCTAGCAATTTTAGAAGTGAAGTGACATCTAGGTCCCTAGTCAAATCTTGGTTCATAATCATATACTCTATCAAACTTGGGACATTATATTACTTTTAAGCTCCCCATTCTTTGCAAATTGCATGGCCAAAAACATATTTTTTATATGTTTTTGTAGAGCTAGGGTTTTCTCAATGTGCAAAATCATAAATTTGGACCTAGGTTCAAATTTAAAGTCATTTTGGGCACTATTAGTCATTTCCATAACATATGGATAGCTAAAATATAAGTATATGGCCCAACAACATGAAAGTTCATTATTTTGTTCATTTTTATACCGCGTATTCAATTTGAAATATGTCGATGAAGGACACCAACCCATGAGTTGCAACTACCCATACATCTCAAACCATTGTTTGGTTTAATAAATCATTAGCTTTGATGGACTTTGGGCATTCTACTACCTATAGATTCCTCCTTATCAAATAATTTCCTTAGTTGGAACATGTTCTAATGGCCAATTTTTTTTATCTAATATTTTTCACAATATGGAACATGATTAGAATTATCATTCTATGGGTTAAATATTTAAATCATCATCCCTAGAAATAATAAAATGTGTTTCAAAATTAGGGTGGCCAAAATACACGTGTAGGATATAATTGCATAAAGTATTGTTAATCATTTCATATTGTATTCATAAGAACCAATTTTTACATTCTCTTGAAATGGCTCTAACCCTCAATTTCCAACTCACTGTTGAGTCCAAAATTCAAATGGGCATTATTTTAAAAAACCCTTATCTCTACTAAATTTAGAACTTTCAATAACCCCCTTATTACACATGTCCCACTACCAAAGCATTTTTTTATAAGACATTTCATAGATCTAGTGTTTTGTTAAAGGGAGAAATTCAAGAATTTGGATCGATGGGTCAAAGTTGCATATCATTCTCCCTAGCACCGCTATATAGTGTGGTAGCCTCTATGTGGCCAAACTATATTTATAGTATCTGAATACACAATTTATTTCTTTCTTTCATTTTATGGACTCTGTAACACCCATTCTGCATGTGCCCCTAAAGGGATCTAACCTCCAGGTTGCAAATCGCCATAAACCCAAAAATCATACGTAGTTCAATAAACCATAATCGTAATCATAATCATGACATCATATTTCCTCTATCTCTCCCAATTTCCTATAGGTTACATGATTCTGACATGTTTTATTAGGTGTTGTTCATAGCTAGTGTTTCACTTAGTAAGGATCAATACAAGAATTTGGATTTAGGGTCAAATTTGTACATTGTTGTTCTAGGAATAACTAGATAATGTCTACGTCTATGAATGGACAAAATGCAAGTGTATGATTTGATTAAACTCAATCTTATTAATTTATTCATTTTATGCCCCTAAGACTAATTTCATTTTTGTCCCTAAAGGGATTTTATCATTGAGTTTTAACTCATCATAAACCAAAAATTAGGTCTCTATTTAATGGATCCTTATATGTCATGGAATTAGTACATTAAATTACATTTAGGGGGGGCTTCTCCATAAACCCCATAGCTAGATCATGTTTTAACAAACATTATCTAGAGCAAAGGTTTCAGTTAATAAGGATTGTCATAAGAATTTGGATTTAAGGATCAATTCAACAACTTTCCATTATGGAAACTAATGTCTAATGTACCAACCTCAAAATGTATAAAATATATGAGTATTTTCTAATGATATATAATTTTGTTTCTTTGTTCATTTTGTATGTCACAAGGACTAGTTTTACACGAATTTCTAAAGTGTTGTACCCCATGAGTTGCATCTCATCATATACCCCAAAATGAAACTTTATTTAAAGAACCATTAGGTCCAATAGAATTAGTACTCCATAATACCTCTATGGATCCTTCTATCATGAGTCCCACAACCAAAATATTTTTATCTAATATTCTTCAAAGATAAGGCTCACTATTTGAGAATCATCATAATATTTTGGATCCATTTGTCCAATTTGATTTTTTTTTATCTTGGGAACTATTGAATAATTTGTTCGCCTCTAGATTTCTAAAATATATGTGTAAGATATGATGGAACAAAGTTTTGCTGTTCTTTTTAATTTTTATAACTGAGGGGATAGTTTCACATCTTACCCAAAATGGCTTTGACCCTTGACTTACAACTCACCAAAAGTTATTGGCCCTCAAATTGAGAATCATCATTTTTAATGGAATTAAACCATCATATTACCTAAATATACACCCATTTATCTGTGATTTCCATTGACAGAACATCTTTTTATCAGACATTTTTTAGGCAGTTAGGATTTCACTGAATGAGAATTATTACAAGAATTTTTATCTAACGGTCAAATTATCAAATTGTCAATCTAGTCATCTTCTTAATATTTGATTATCCAAAATATATATTTATGAATTGGTAATATAAAATTTTGTTACTCCGTGTTTTAACACCCTTAGGAACAAATTCACTTATTCCTTTGACATGTAGATCTAAACCTTCAATTATAGCTTACCATAAACCAATAATAAGGCATTCAGGCATTTTTTAAATGCTTCTCTAACACGGTTGAATCTAAACATTGGATTTGTTCTAAGAGCCCATTATCCCATGAATCATATAGCCCGAACTAATTTATTAAGCACTTTCTAAAGCTAAAGCTTTTTCTTAATGAAAACCATTATGAGAAATTGGATATAAACATTAAATTTCGAAATCACATTCTCAAGAAATATAAACCCTCAAAAGGGCTTTAGTTCAATGAGCTATCAACTCCAATGTAATTAAAAAATTATATCACCTTTACGGTACCTCTTTGTCCCATTATTTCTATAGCTGAAACATGCCTTATTGGGATTTTTCAAAATTTACGATTTCTTTTATTGCATGAATTTAAATCAGAGAGTTAATATCAAATCATCATCCTCGGGCCAATTAAACAAATTCTTGAACTTTATTTAAAAAAAACATAGGGATGGGTTCTAGCAACATGCAATTTTGTTGTTTTCTTCATTTTATATTTCCCTTGGGACCAATTTTACATTTTCCTAAAAGTTACATTGCACCATAATACCCAAGCCAAGATTCAACCACACAAACCATTTTCTCTAAATTAATTGGGTAATTGGAAAACTAATATATTTGGGCACAGATTATCACTTTTTTTTCGACATTGATGGTTGAAATGGTTTGTTTTCATAATAACTTTGAAATTTTTGAAATGGTTTGTTTTCATAAATGCTTTGAAATTTTTGAAAAATCTAATATTCTTTTTAGGTATCATCACAATGATGTCAGAACTCTAACAACGATACCATTTACACATGTCAATAGAAATTGCATAGTTGTTAATGGTTTTTATGAATCATTTCTATGTATTTGGAATTTTGAAAAAATTAATCTTAAAATTTATATAAATGTGAGTAGTGTTGGAATTCGAAGATATTGAAATGATCAAGTAACGAATAGGTTGTCCCACAACATTCTCCATCGTATTGTCATCACTCCACATTTCCATCAATTGTTTAGGTGCAAAAACATGGTGCAATTTATATATTACCATGCCCACAAAATAAATAAATATGGTTTTATATGAATGCCTATAGATGGTATCACATTCAAGACATGGAGGAAAAATGGTTAGTTTTTAAGGAAGAACCTTTTATTGATAGACTTTTATTGACATATGATAATATCAATCAATTTGGATAGTTGATATTTATTTACCAGTCATGTCCTATTTTGTTATAAATAATAATCTTCTTCTTTCAAGGATGTGAACAGGGAGCACATGTAGAATTATGCTATCATTTTCAAATTCATGGGATTATGTCCCACTGAAAAGGCATTACAAGCATGGATTAAATACCATTGGAAACCAAAAGGAAGTATAGACCTACACCTTAGGTCAAAGGGTTTCTTCACTGTGGTCTTCACAAATATTAAGGATAAAGAGAAGGTGTTTGAAGGAGGACCCTACCTCTACCCAGCAACGGGCCTCTACATGTGGTTGTGGATGATGAATTTTGTCCCAGAGAGAGAAACTTTTACTTCGGTTCGGGTTTGGATAAGACTTTACTCCCTACCTCCTGATTATTGGCAAACGGAATCGTTATCTGCCATAGGAAATAAACTAGGACATTTTTTTAAAACCTCTGAGGCAACCAGAAGGGGAAAAGACACCTCCTTCACAAGAATATGTGTCGATATGGACCTATAGGGAGCCCTACCAGATGAGGACATCTTGGAAGTCTTTGATGAAGAATGGGTGCAAACAATAGATTACGAACATATTCCCTTTAGATATCACAGTTGCCATGAGCATGGGTACCTTTTTAGAGACTGTCCTCTTAGCAAAAGAGAGAACAGAAGTAAAGCAACCCCCATGAAAGACACTGAAATATTTCACAAAGTGGGACATAGAGGGAAAGGGGGCAAAAGGGGGCCAAAGCAGCAACAAACAGAAAGGCAACATGCCAATTTGAATAGGTTCCAAGTTCTCGAAGAAGAGGAAGGAATATCAAATGAAGATCAAGTAATAGAAGGAAGTTCAGGGGAAAAAGAGAAAGAAGAAGATAGGGAACAAGCACAGGATGCTACTAAACAGAAAGAAACACTGATGAATAATGAAGAACTGGAGATGGATCAAGAAATGACTCAGAGTGAGATGGAAACTGAGGATCAGGAACTGCAAGAGATTCTAGACAAGGAAAACCTAGATTTGGAAGTATTCTTGAAAAATGGAACCATGGGAGGGGTAGACTCATTACCTTAAGAAGAGTTCAACAGAGTACAACAGTTGTTCCTATGGAAAACTCAAGACAAAGGGATGGAAAAACAAAGCAACAATGAAAGGTCGAGCAACGAAGGAGTCAAAACTATGAAAACCACACCAGGGCTAGATCCCAGATGCCCAGGAAAGAAAAGAGGTAGGAAAAAGCAGAACGAGCTACTGGAAAGCTAATGATTTATTCAGGTAAGATGAAAGACCTATCCAGTTATTCCTTTACAAATCTTTAATAATGAAGTTCACATCTTGGAATATCAGAGGTTTAGGTAATAAAAGGAAGCAAAGATTACTTAGCAATACAATGAAACAAGAAGCTCCGGATATGATCTTTATCCAGGAAACTAAATGTTCCATTCAAAAAATCAAGAACTTAATAGAAAATGGCTCAATAAATTTGAGTTTCTTCAAGTTAAAGTAGAAAATACAGCTAGAGGCATACTCACTCTTTGGAACCCCCAAAAGATTGGCATAATAGATGTTGAGGCATCTAGGAATTATTTATCAGTGGTTATACAACCTGTGGGAGACAATGAGACTTATTTGGTCATGAATGTCTATGGGCCACAACGACTAGATGATAAACTCAAATTTCTAGATTCTCTTGTAGACCTCAGAGATAGACATGCAGGAGTTCCTTGGAAAATGGGCGAGGACTTCAACATGATCAAATCACTCTAAAAAAAAAAGGGGGAAATAAGAACTTTTGAATAAAGATTCCACGGCATTTCTAACTTTCATAGATAATATGAAGCTAGTTGACACTGATATGAATAATGGCCTCTTTACTTGGAACAAAAAGAGAGGAGGGGAGGCACAAATAGCCTCAAAATTAGATAGATTCATAAATTCAGAGGACCTTATGTTCACAGACAAGGAAATGAAAGTGAGAATTCTCCCCTTTGGTGGTTCGGACCATTGGCCTATACAAATGGAGGTGTAGAGCATAGGCATCCCCAAGAATAGGCCTTTCAGATTTGAGAATATTTGGCTTACCCACCCCGATTTTATCAGTAACATAGAATGATGGTGGAAAGAGGATCTACACATTCAGGGAACAAGAATGTTTCTGCTTCACAAAAGACTAAAATACATCAAGCTCAAACTCAAATACTGGAAGAAGAAGGAATTCGGCAATATTTTTGCAGCAAAAAAATAGGTTGAATATAAGATGCAGACTCTAAATCAAACTCTTATTACAGAGGGCTTTGATAGAGTCAAAGATGACCAAGTTACCAAAATTCATCAAGAATGGGAGAACTTATGCAAACAATAGGAAATATATTGGAGACAAAAATCTAGAGTTCAGTGGCCAAAAGAAGGGGAACGGAACACCAAATTTTTCGACAAATCCACCATGGGGAACAGATCCCATAATAGGATCTCTTCAATCAAGGACGAGAGAGGTCATCTTCGCAAATCCCATGAAGAAATAGAATCTATGCTAGTCCAGCACTTTCAAGGTATAGCAAAGGAGACCACTGCAGACAGAGAACACTTTATCAGTGACTTAACAAGGCATATACCCAGGCTAGTATCTAGAGAGTAAAATTTAAATCTCAATAAGCCAGTGACTGACGAGGAGGTCAGTGATGCAGTTAAGGATATGCAGAATCTCAAAGCGCCAGGCCGTGATGGTTTCAATGTGGATTTCTTCAAAGCCTGTTGGAGCATTGTTAAACAAGATATTATGAATGTGGTGGAAGATTCTAGGTTGAATAGAACCATTCTAAAGGCGCTCAATACTTCCTTCATCTCCTTGATCCCCAAACAAGATAATGCTCAGACTCTAGACAGGTTCAAGCCCATATCTTTTTGCAATATGGTGTATAAAATTATATCCAAAGTTGTTTCCAATAGACTCAAACCCCTTCTCCCTACTCTTGTGTCCGTGGAGTTTATGTGGAGGGAAGACAAATTCTCAATAATATCATTCAAGTGCATGAAGTGGTGCACTGATTGTTAAGCAATAAGAAGGTGGGAATGATTATGCAACTGGACCTTGCCAAAGCTTATGATAAGCTAAATTGGACCTATATTAGGAAGGTCCTTCTAGCCTTTGGCTTTGATCATAACTGGGTAAGATGGGTTATGGCACTGGTCACTTCTTCTAGCTTTTCAATATTGGTCAATGGCTTTCCTTCCAAGACCTTTACTCCCTCAAGAGGTCTCAGCCAGGGAGACCCACTATCTCCCTTTCTCTTTATCCTCATGATGGAAGGACCTTGGGTCAGCCTATCAGGCATGCGAAAGAAGGGGGTTATATCAAGGGTATCCAACTTTATGAAAATGGACAAGCTTTGTCCCATCAACAATTTGTTCACAATAGTGTGCTGTAGAATCCCCACGGTAAAAGAAGCTCTCACTTATAAACAAATCCTGCGTGACTTTGCTATGGCCACAAGAATGGAGGTAAATCTGTCCAAATCTAAGATTTTTTTCTTTAATACTAATACCGTTATTCAGAGAAACATCTCCATAATTCTAGGCTTTCAAAGGGAGGTCCTTCCTTCCAAGTATCTGGGAGTTCCTCTAACTAATAAACCTTTGTGGAAAAACATCTGGGAGCTGATAATCAATAAGATGTAGGATAAAATCAGAAAATGGACTATCAGATCTTTAAACTTGGTAGGCCGGTTGGTGCTTACAAAAGTTGTTTTGCAATTAATTCCCACTTTCATGTTGTCTGCACTTCCAGCTCCAAAGGGAGTTTTACAACAAATGCGAGCTATTCAAAGAGACTTTCTTTGCGGCAAGAGGGAGGAGAGAGAAATAGGCCTTGGTTGCCTAGGATAAGCTTTGCAAACCGAAATTCCATGGGGCCTTGGACTAGATGATCCAAATGTACTCAGCAAGGTTTTAGGAGCAAAATTATGGTGGCGTTGGGTAAAAGAGCCAAAAGCTCAGTGGGCTCATGTATGGAAAAAAAAATATGCCAGAACTTGGCAAGAGAATGATCACATAAGGATGACGGGAATTCTAAAAGGACCCCACATTTGGAATAAGGCCTAGGAGAATAGAGAATTAGTGCAGAAAAATAGTTTCTGGGAAATCAGAGAAGGGGACCTTGCTCTGTTTTGGGAGGATAGATGGCAACAAGAACCTACTCTGTTAAGAGAGGACTTTTTGGACCTAAAGAAGGAAATGGACAGCAAAGTTCTTTTCAGGGTTAAAGATTTTTGGGAACAACCTAGTCTAGAAGACAAATGGAGAACCTGGAAGAATATAGAATTTGGGGATGACAATCCCTTGAAAGAAAAATCAGAGGCACTACTGCGAATTTTGGAACAAAGGATGATTCTTGTTTTAGAGGGGCATGACCAACTCAGATGGGGCAACAATAAAGAAGGCACCTTCAATATTATAATGTAAAAAAATTGTTGTAGATGAAATGGGGCCACATGAAGCACATTGAATCCCTCAAAGAGGTTGCAATTAACATTATTCCTCTCCCTATTATTGGGTTATCTTTCATATGGTGGTACCATATCAAGAAGCATTGGGAATCTCAAGGTTTAATCAAGTTATCAAAATAATTGTTCACTAACTTAAGTGAAAGCCTCATCAATGAGAATGCCACAATAGTGGAAATTATAAAGAATATGCATGATTTTTCACAAGAAGATACTTTTCACAACAATAAAATGATGGTAATGGGTCAAATAGAGATAACTCAAGGGAAACCTTGTTAAACAACAATGCATTTAGGGTGAAAGAGCATCACCAAAAAACATAAATGTTACCAAGGAAAATGGGAAATAATTTTAATATTTATAAATTAATAAAAAACTTTTTATATTATACAATAGAACCAAAATAGCTTACAATCTAACTTAAAATAACAATTGTGTAGCTCTCTTTTAACAGAAGGTGAAATATAAAAATAAATAAAAATAAGCATCATGTATATGAAATATTCTACCATAAATAATAGCAATTACTATAGGTCTTAGAAGCATAGTAATAATCCACACTAAATCATAACATCACCCGAAATCATCAAAATGCTTCACTAATATTAACTTATCAATCAACAAGAAATTCCATTGCATGTTAAGAAAATAACCTCTTTTTAGTATATCCATATATCTTGTTTATACAAAATGAAAGGATGGGAAAATGAAGTGTTTAGGTTGTCTAACTCTTCATATTCCCTATAAATAATAGGAGATTATTTTACATGTATTTTGTCTTTTACATAAGTTTTCCATGGATTATAAATGTTTACAACTTATCTAGAGTGTGGATAATGATTTCGTTCTACTGGGGATCACTTGAAAATTATCCTACCTTCCAACTTCTAAAATTTTCTTTCTAAATTAAATAAGGAAAATTTCAATAGGATTATATCCTTAGTTGAAAAGGCAATATATTCTTTCATTAACACTTTGTTGATGTTGATTATTTTCTCAATATCACTCCTTCCAAGTGTTTACTAACTTTCTTGTAAAAAAATTCATTATTTCAACCTATTGTACAAGTAGTCCTTGATTGGCTCTGATTAGGAGTGAGTGACATTCATTTAAACTAAACTTGAAATCTTCTAGGAAATTATCATAATCATTCCATATTTATTTCCCATCTTCTTCTAGCTACTCACAAGCTTCTTTCCAACATCCAAGACTAGCATTTTATTAAAGGATTTTCCTTTCACTTGGTTTTGGTAAATTTGTAGGAGCTTTAGTAAATTTTTTCCTGTTGTTTCAATAAATTAACATTATCATGTTATATTTCTTATCTTCACATATATTCTTTGAATCTATTACTGTAGTGCACCCCCCTCCTAATCCCCTGGCCCAAACAAGGTTAGAAGGAGGTGCCCACTATTTTGACCCAATATCCATCCTACAATTATGGAAATGGGGTATAAAATTCTCAATATTTCACAACATTCTCAAAATCTAAAATGGATGGTGTCATTGCATTCATATGAGAAAGATCTTTCCAATGATATAAATTTTACCTTGATCTGACTTACGGATCATAAGACATTATCATTATAAGATAAGACAATTACAACCTTGCCACGCCATCATTGATTTCCACGTGGAAACCATATAATGCCCTGTGTGGCACCTAACATTCTAACTCCGCCACCATGGAAAAATCCATGTGGACAGGCACATTCCTCCGAGAAATCCGAGGTCCACCTAATTCCATGAACCTACATATTTAAACTTATCAAAAGGGCCTGAATCTCAACCTAGTTGTCAGCTCAACCTCTGCTTTACTAAAGGGCTCGACCCTGACCTATTGGTCAACCTGACCTTTGACTTATGCCATCAGGCCCAAGTATCTAAATCCCAACTAGCAGGACTACCCAACTGCTCGGCCTACCCACCTTAGATCAGGAACGAGTCCATCTGAGTTCATCCTTTCAATCGTCCTCCTAACTTGGTAGATCTTAGAAGTGAATTCAAACATGTTTGCAATCCTTTTACACTTAGAATTTTCCAAGTTCCTTATTAAATTCACACAGATGCCACAACACTCAGCTAACTTGTTGAAGGATGTGTAGGAATTCTTGTTGAGATTTATAGCTTATGAGGTACAACAAATCCTAGGCTAAAGCCTTTTGGAGGAATGGGCACACAAATATGGTTTGTGGGATTAAAACCCAAGATAGGGGTTTTGTACCCAAAGATGTGGGGCCAAAACCACGAGGGCTGTTATTGAGTTGACCCTTGGAGATTGTAGGGAACCCTAAAGGAGATAGGTGTCATGAAGAACACCAAGAAAGGACATGTAAAAATGAAGATATGAATTTTTTAATGTTCATGTTGTAGATTTTTACTGTAGATTCAACATCTTATGCGATATGTTAAAACACAAGACAAGAATCTACTCTACTCTTCAGCGGAAACTGAAATTGATCAATGAAAACAATAAGCAGAAAAGGAAGAATATCAATTGCACATAAAAAAATATTTCTCTAATCCAAACTTAAACAGGAACACAAAAACTTATAGATATAATCATAAACACAGAGATGCAGCAGAAAAACACCTCATTTCATTAATAGAGAAATATTGAATTGTGCTTACAAACAAAATGGAAATAAGATAGCTCAGATAATGGTAGCTTATCTCTGAGAAGAGATGTTGTGTCTACATGCCTATAAATTGTGTTACAGTGAGGCTCAAGGGCATATTTATTATTGGAAAACATGAGAAAACCCTAAACAACCAAAAACCTAACCCCAGGAGATGTAAGACCAAGAGTTTTTGGGCCTCGTTCGGGTTAGTTGGGCAACCAACTTCCCGGGGTCGTAACTTGGTCATATTATCTCCGTTCGGCGCATACAATACCTTGTTGGAAAGGTCTCTCTGAGTAATACAGGTTTCACCACATGCCCTTGCCTATGGCTATGGTCTTGTTGCAGACCCAAAAAAAAAGTTGTTTAGGGGGTCAAAACTGCTCTGGAAGTTCAAGACCCGAAAAAATGCTAAAAATAGTAAATGCTTAAATGAATAAGGAAACAGATGAAACTGACTGAGGGGTCTAGGTAGAATAGGCAGGTTGCCACCAATACCCACCTGGATCATTTTCTAGGGAAAGCAATTGCTAAAAACCCCGACTATCTATACTGCATTAACCAAAAGATCTGAGAAGAAAATACAATGCTTGTTCAACCCGAACAATTCCTACACAAGTAAAATTTATCTATATACTTCATAACCCAACTCAAGCCGACACTTATCCAATTTTGTTGCCTGCCAAGCCCCTACTTCCTTGTGCAATTCTTGAGAGAATTAGCCCGTATTTAATTGGGAAATTCTCCACCCATGACTATGTAATCCATCCATATGCCCTCAACTAATTGCATGCACCATATGTATAACTCAGAAATTATACAACTGATAGTACACTATCCCTTAACTCTAATATCAACTAGGTCTTCCTCTGAAATGACATGCATGATTTATTTTTGATTGAATTATCTGATTGATGATTACCTGTGAATTAAATCCAATTTAATTCAATTGACCACTCACTAGTTCCTCCAACAGTTAGAACTAGTTTAACTAAATTTAACTCTGTTAAACTGAATTAAATATTACAACTCAATAATAACTCAACCTGGGCCCCTAAAATTTAGGGATCACTTTACATGACTCTAGATAGACTTCCAACTTGAATTTGCTAAGTCAACTAAGTCAATTTAACTTAGTTAACTATTACAAGTTGCTATGAGAATAGAATTTCGATTTAATTCACAAT
>APFE030094655.1:52848-70245 GCA_000404065.3 Pinus taeda
ACAAGGCAAGAATCTACTCTACTCTTAATCGTAAACCAAAATTGATCAATGAAAACAATAAGCAAAAAAGGAAGAATATCAATCGCACATAACACAATATTTATATGGGGAAAGCAACTCGTAAAAACCTCGACTGTCTATATTACATTAACCAAAATATTTGAGAATAAAATACAATGATTGTTCAACCTAAACAATTCCTACACAAGTACAATCTATCTCCCTGCTTCACAACCCAGCTCAAGCCAACACTTAGCCAATTTTTTTGCCTACCAAGCCTCTACTTCCTTGTGAAATTCCTAAGATTGCGCAATCCATCCATATGCCCTCAACTCATTTCCTGCACCATCTGTACAACTCGGAATATTATACAACTAATAGTACATTATCATTGAACCCTAATCTCATCTAGGTCTTCCTCTAAACTGACATGCATGAGTTATTTTTGAGTGAATTATCAAGTATCTAATTGATCACTGCATGTGAATTATATCCAATTTACTTCACTTGACCACTCACTAGTTCCTCCAATAGTTAGAACTAGTTTTATTGAATTTAACTCAGTCAAACTGAATTAATAATTACAACTCAATAAGAACTCAACACGGGCCCCTAAAATTTAGGGATCATTGTACATGATTCTAGATAGACTTCCAACTCGAATTTCCTAATTCAACTAAGTCAATTTAACTTAGTTAACTATTAAAAGTTGCTATGAGAATAGACTTTCGATTTAATTCAAGGACAAATTAAATTGGAATTGCTTGTTGCTATTTTTAACACATGTTGGCGAAAAAGATAGAAGATTCAAGTCGGACTTACTTAAAAGACCCTCTTGGAATGACTAGTTGTTTCCCTAGAGAAAGGTATATATAAGAGGAGAGGAGGAGCCTCATTCCTAACCATCCTAGGAGCACAACATCGTAGATATACCTTTGAAGTGGCCACAGGCACAAGAAGTCCAAGCGAAGTGGAGAAGGAGCATAGGAGATGTCCCTTTGTGATTTTTCTGAGGACTAAATCTAAAGAGAAGCAAGTTAAAGGGTGATGCATCCCGCCATTGTGTGGTTGATTGTGAGTAATGTAAGGCGATGGTAAAATGAATGGAACAAATACTTGGGTCAAGATATGAGGAACCTCTCTCAGTTATGAAGACTTCCTTGTCAATGGGCAAGGGTAAGCATTTTTCTGCCCATTGTAGCATGAATGGGCGCTATATTGAAAAGTGGTGGAAACTCCATCTGAAACTTTGTCCCAAGTAGAACAAAGAGGTCATGTGATCCCTTGCAAGGAAAGAAACAGGTGGAAAAGTGGAAACTGATGTAGTTCTTAAATCATCTGTTCAAGCAAAGAGGGTGGAAAAAGAGAACCCATTAGCCCAGTTAGGAAAAGAATGGGTAGATTATTTTATACATTCTGCTTGCTTTGTAAAACTATAATTACTTGTTTTATATTCTTGTTTAATTACTTTGTAAAGTGAAGTCATGTACAAATCACTTATTTGCAATAAGTGTGTTTTCTTTGGTTTGGCTTGATGATGAGTCCATTCATTCATTCATTTAGGAAATTTCTCTTCACTTGAAGTAAAATGTCCAGAATACCATTGCTCTGTAAATCTTAGCCAGCTTGCTGAAATAGTCATGCATGAGAATCATCATCCTAGGACAGGAGAAGCTCCACCTTCTACTTTTGTAAACCCTTGTCCAAACCCTAAATGTTCATACATAGCATTTCCCCATGAGTCTGAGCATATCCTGATGATGCATGAAATAACCACTTTAGAAAATGAAGATCCGAGGTTAACAACTATCTTTAGCACCATGAGGCCAGCAAAGCCTAGATATGGGCTTGGATACTTAGAGTAGGCAAATGGTTTAATCCCATATACAAGATTTGGCAAAATAACCGATGACTATAAAAAGCCTGCAATCATGGAAATGCAATTTTTTTTTACTTTAATGGATGGATGTCCAAAGCACAAAATTATTGCTCAATGGATGAAGGCTATGCTAAATTGGGATATTTTTACTCATCCAAAGGTTGAAGAGTTTGGTCTAAGCCGTTCAGTTGAAGATAAGATCAGATTATCACAAGAATGGAAACAGTTCATCGAAGACACCCATACCTGGATTTCATTTTATTCATGGATGTAGAAGAAACAGTTAGAAATAGTCATGATGACTGATTCTGAAGCAATTACATCATCTAAACACTTCTGGTCAGCACTAAATGGTGACAAGGGTGAAACTTCAACCACATTCCCTCCTTACAAAGGAATAGTCCTGGGAGAAGGCCAAAATTCTGCAAAGCCATCCCACTAGTATTAAAAGATGACAATGCTCTAGGCATTGATGGCAGAATACAAAAAGCCAGTGAACTGCTAAACTGGACTAACACAACTATCACAGGGCTAGAGATGAATGTAGCCAAATCTGCAGAAGTAAATGAACAGTTCAATATTGTTCAAGTTTCTATTAATGATATAAATAAATCTTTGAATGATGTACAGTATTCCATGATAGTGGTCAGAGGTTATTTCAGAGAATCTTTGATGAAGCTAGAAAATGTGGAAGAAAAAATTGTAGAATATATTGATTCCACTTCAGGAAAAATAAATGAACTGGTACGAAAAGTTGATAAAATGTCTTTATCAAAAGAAGATAAACCAGTTCCATCCTCCTTTTTGTACAAAAGAAGTGTAAAAATACAAGATCCTGACAAACCTGTTGACAGGTTTCCCCATCTTTTCCCAAAGAAGTTGCACCTACACAAAAAGAGAAAAATGAAGCCTCTACTTCAGAAGAACCTATTTCCTTGGCATCTCTATTCAAAAGAAGAAGAAAAGGAAGCAGAAGTACTTCCAATATATGAGCCCTTGGAAAGCCAGTACAGCAGATACTCTGCTCCAGATCTAAGAGGGAAAGGCAAACTCCCAGATTCCCACACATTCTTTTCAAATTCTCATAAAGAGTGGAACATTGACAACCTTAGTGTTGGTCAAATCAGGTAGATGGTGGACATGATGTTCACTGAGTATAAGCTCATGTTCTTAAGAGGGAAAAATGAAATAGAAGCTTGTAAAACAATAATCCAATGTTTCACAGGAACACTATTAAGGTGGTGGGAAACTGAGTCTTCTCCAAACTTAGTAGCCAAGATGGAAGAAAAATTGCTCAAAGATGAGCAAGTAAATATTATACACAATACTAATGGGACTATTTTGAATAACATGATTGGAGCATTGACCTCCATGATCGTAGAGCATTGGTGTGGCTCAGAAGCAGAGATGGCCGATAAACATGAAGTCATCTTAATGAAATTAAAATGCAATAAGATGTCCCAATTTGAAGATTTCCATCGAGATTGGATGCAACGCATATATGAGGTAAAAGATTCAAAGAATCTTCTCTGGAAACAGGTATATCTAGCAGCCTTACCTTCAAGGTTTGTTGATTACATTCGCCTGCAAGAAGTTTTTCAAATGCCATTTGAATCTTACACATGGGGACATATTTATTCTAATATAACAAAAGCTTTGGTTGGCTTATGTACTAGCTCAAAAGTTAACAAATCTCTTGAAAATTTGTCTAAGCTGCCAGACAGTAAGTCTATTTGCAGTAAATATGGACTATCTATTGATGATCCACTAGTCAGACGAAGAAAGATCAAGAGAAGAGCCAAAAAGGAAAGAAAGACAACCAAATTTCATTACAATAAAAGAGGCCAATCTTCTCGGCCTAAGAAGCAACAAAGAAATGGATATTACAGTTATGTCCCTAAGACCCACTACTACAAGCCTTCAGATATTCACTTGCACAGTGCTAAGCAAGAACAATGGAACAAATTAACATGTTGGCTTCCTGGCAAAACTGGACACACTGCAAATAGATGTCGAGTAGGAGAAGAATCCAAGAAAAATAGAGGTACAAAGTCTCAACCTCTATCATAGAAAAAGCATGTAAAAACAAAAAAAAATAGAGACCCCAATGTTTTGTATGAAATGTGTGTCTAGATCACATAAAATAGACCACTTTCAAAATGTAGTCATTAGAGACCATCCTCAAATTCAACAACAACAATTACTCTATTCTTCTGCTGAATATTCAAGTTCCAGTTCTGTTTATACATCAGAAGAAGAATATGAAGAATTGAATCTTCACACCCAGGCTTGTAATTGCTCAAATTCTGAAGAATGTCACTGTAAGATTTTAAATACATATTCTGACTCTTTAGATGATTCTTTTGATGATGAACCAGAAGACAAGCCACAAAAAGAAAAAGTATTAATGGCCACGACAGAAGAGGATGAAATGAAGATCATGTCACAAATAAGAGCAATGGAAGATGGCAAGATGAAAACTCGTCTTACTGAAGCATTCATGGACCAGCTTAAATCTTCTAGCCACAGTAAAGGAGCTTCAAAGAAGCCCCTATTCATTGACGCCTCATTTGAACGCAATGCAAATCCTTTCAAAGGCAAAAACAACAAGACAAGGTTCGTGTACTTACCTTGGTGGAGGTAAGTAAAGAAATTCATAACCTTAAATCTAAAATTTCTTCATTAAAAATTCAGGTTGAAAGGTTAGAAAAGGGAAAACAAAATATTACAGTAGATCCATTTGAATAATATGATCCACCGGAATTCCATGGATCAAATATTCAGATATTTGAATGCAAAAAGGATCCTTCTGAGGGTTTTCAAGAAATGAGGATACTTGCAATAGAGTATCAACAACACCATGTGCAGGTAAACATATGCATTCAAGAAGAAATGTTTTGTCTAACTTCTCTCATTGATTTAGGAGCAGACGTCAATATCCTAAGCACCAAAGTAATACCACCAAAGTAATACTAGCTAAGTATTGGATGTCTGCACAAAGAAAAGTGATTGGTTTGGGCAGCAAAACACTTAACTATGAAGTGCCCAAGGCTTCAATTTGTTTTGAAAATCATTGTATAAAGTTGAAATTTGTAGTCAGTGACATCCCAGTAGACTGCATTTTAGGTAATATCTTTCTAGCAGCAGTAGAGCCTCATGGGTCAATCAGGTTGAAGAAAAACAGAGGTGGATATTTCATTACATTTCCAACTTCCAGTGGCATTCCTAAAAGCATCGAGATGCCTTACATCTCAAATCCCAGAGTCTCAACAATGGTACAAACCATGAAGGAGTTGGATAAAGCTGTGTCAAAATTGCTAGATCTTAAAGATCTAAAATCCATTATTCAAGTTTCACAATAGCTAAAACATCTAGACAACAAGAAGAAGATTGCTGCAATTAAAAAGCAGATTGAAGAAGAATGTTGTGCTGAAGAGCCAAATGCTTTCTGGCATTGAAAGAAATTTTCAGTGGAACTGCCATACAAGGCAGAATATATAGGAAGGCCTTGCAAAAGCAAAGCCATACCAATGAATAAAGAGTACCGAGATATTTGTGAAAAAGAAATATAGAGGATTTTGGAGAAAAAGCTAATCAGAGAATCTCATAGCCCCTGGAATTGCTATGGATTCTATGTAAACAAAAGGGCTGAACAAATCAGAGGAATTCCCAGATTGGTAATCAATTATAAACCTTTGAACTCTGTTTTTGCTGACAATACCTACCCAATTCCTCATAAAGGGGATCTTATCAGTAGGATTGCAAGTGCTAAGGTATTCTCCGAGTTTGATTTAAATTCAGGCTTTTGGCAAGTTGCAATTGCAGAAGAAGATAAATTTAAGATTGCCTTCAGTGTGCTAGCAGGACACTATGAGTGGAACGTGATGCCTTTTGGTCTCAAGCACACACCATCCAAATTTCAAAAGGTGATGGATTCCATTTAAACCTTTCTTTGACTGGTTAATTGTATATATTGATGATATTCTTATTTTTTCCAAGAATGTCCAGGACCATTTTCGACACATACAGGTTTTTGTAAAAGCCATTAAAAGAAATGGTCTTGTTCTCAACAAAAAGAAAATTGAAGTCTTTCAAACTTTAATTAAGTTTCTTGGTCATACAATTTTTAATGTCCAAATCTCTCTCCAAAAACATGCTCTGGAATTTTCCAGTAAATTTCCTGATGTTATAACAGATAAGACACAGCTCCAAAGATTCCTTGGATGCTTAGACTATGTTAGCAACTTCTATAAACACTGTGCTAAAGACAGAAGTTTGTTAAATCAACGTCTTAGAAAGAATACAAAACCTTGGACTGAAGCACACACCAGAGCAGTTAAAAATATAAAAGCCAAGGTTAAATCCCTTCCTATTTTGCACATCTCCAATGATGACGCATAGAAGATTGTTGAATCTGATGCCAGTGACATTGGATGGGGAGGAATTCTGAAGCAAAAGAAAAAAAATGAAGAACAAATTGTCCAATTTGTTTCAGGTACGTGGAATTCTGCTGAGAGAAATTATTCTACTATAGAGAAAGAAGTTAAGGCAGAATGGAACTGTATAGATAAGTTTGAAATACATCTTGTCAATAAGCCTTTTCTCCTCAGAACAAATGCATCAGCCCTCAAGAAAGTCTTAACCAAAGACATCAAAAAGCCAGGAGAAGGAAAATTCGCAAGATGGCAAGCTCTCTTTGCTAACTTCGATTTTGAAGTTGAGCATATAAAAGGGGAAGAAAATTTTCTGCCAGACTTTCTCAGCAGAGAGCATATCCAGAACCAGCATTAAGAACATGTAATGATCATTGTGACAAAATGGGACCCATCTCAACAACAAGAAGTATTGAGAACAATCAATGAAGATCAGAGTTGGGATGAATACAGAAATAATTGGAAACCTACATGGCAGCTTAGAAATACAAAGGTCTTAGATGCAGACTTGCAGCCTCAAATTGACATCCTACACCTTGTTCCTGAAAGAAGAGTATTTCTGAAAGGAAATCGGTGGATACATGATATGGTGTACAACAGCAGTATGGTCGCAGTCCACCAGGCTGAAGAAGCATTACAGTATGCCTTCCATGACATTGCAATGGTATGTTCAAAAGGAGGAGACAGAAGAAAAATATGTCATCGATTTTTCTTGATTAATAGAACCAGAAATACGAATTGGCCAATCATGAGAAATAATGCTGCACTTTGGCCAAAAAATGATCCAAATCTCATTTTTCCAGATACCATTTATACTTTTTCCAGATACGGGAAATTATGGTGGGATATTTTAAAGGTCGACGGAAAAGATGAAATTCATTTCACAAAGCTTAAATTTGGATCCACAGGAGGCATGCAAAGAAATCAGCAAGCAAAATGGCTAAGAGACTGGTGGAAAGATTAAGGAGTAAATAGAACTGCAATTGATCCAGTTTTCTATGAAAGTTACTTCCAAATGCAGTGTAACAAATGTCGAGAAAGAAATATTGTAGAATGCTTCCATATACCATGTAAAAAGGTCAGAGATTTATTTCAATATCCTGACCATGCAACTTTACAACAATTCATGGCTAGACATGATGAATGGCTAGTTATGACTAAAATAAAACACCAATATGTACTCAATAAACCCATGATCGTCAGACGAATCTATACTAAAGCATGGGATGGGATGATATATCCTAGAATCCTCTTTCCAGGGATTACTCCTCTTGGTATTCCCATTACATAATTGGTTCTTGTGGGCTTTTCCCATAAAGCATCCACAATGTAATTATGATGTCTAGTCACGGATTGAATGTGACCAGTGTTCTCGTGGGCTTCACTGTTTAAAAAAGTATCCACTTTGTAAAGATTTAAGATTTCTGTGGGATTCTCGGTAATCTCCACTGTGTAATATAGTACAAAGATTCTTCAATCATGAGACTTGGAGCACTTCTCCGACTTTTGGTGCGCTTTGAGCCACATCTCACTGATTGACAGAATAATTAGTACTAAATTTGTATGCCTGAGTGTCGAATGTTTCTCCCATCCTTTTCATATATAAGCAAGGGGAAAGGCTCATTCAGAGCATTCGGAGTTGGGTATTTCGGAGAGCTTGTTGTGTTTAAGAGTCGAGAGATTTTCCTGCTCTGCAACTGTGGACTATTGTCTAATTTGCTTGCATCACGAAGAGATCTCAAAAGTCTTAGGTGATCTGAGAAACCTGTGCATCTGTGTGTTTGGCATAGGTGAGAACCTAAAGTGGCCAGATCTTTATGGAGTCTGTCTATGAGAGTGTTGGTTTTCAGTGTTCAAAGACTGAGTCTGTGATTTCGCCAAGTAGCCTCTAGTAAGCTATCTCTTAGTTGAGTAGCAAATGTCTGGTAAATGTGAACACAGTGTATCTCAGGAATGAATAGATTGTAATCTTCTGTAATCCATTTGCTGAATTAATATAAGAGAGTGTTATTTATTCCGCATTTGAGTACTTGTGCATTATAAATGAGTTGCTGAGGTAGTATCTACTTAAGTTATTATGTATTGAGGTTCGCCAGAGGTTTGCCAACGCATAGAAGGGACGCCAAACTGTGTAAGGCGAGGATGCCATTGAAGAGGTCGACAGAGCGAGAAATGTGCTAGTAGGTTCATGTAAATCAAAATATGTGGCAAAAGCAGAGAAGAGACTTAGCAAGGCCTAGCAGCCGTGTTGCTGTTGCAAGCTTCGTTAAAGCCCCTATGTAAAATTGGTAACAGAGTCGGGTGATTTCATAGTGTATAATAAAAACATAGTTTTGTGATTTTATAGTTCAGTTGCTCTATATATATATAGATATATTATATATATATATATATAATAAGTTTTTTTGGTAGAGACATATTGTTAAAATTATTTTTAATATAAAGATAAATTTATATTAAAATTTGGAAATAGTTATTATCTATATTAGTGAAGTGTTTTTTTTAATAGATTTGAAGTCATAAGACATTTCAAGACAATGAATTTATACAGATTTAATAAGTTAAATCTATTATTTTAACAATTAATTAATACCTATATTTTTTAATTAAATTACTAAACATTTTTTTCAAAAATAAAGCAAAGATAAAGAAAAAATAAAATAAACTTAAAATTGATAAATGTGGTGGTAGAATATTTTTATGTCAGGACAGTGAAAATTGGTTACGCCAAGATGCACATTCTACAGTTTGCTTTGCATTTTGAGGAAGATCTGTAATTGGCAAATTCTACAGCCCATTTTGAGGAAAATCTGTAATTCCTACCATTTTTTTCAGAAGGAAAAAAACATTGGTTTTTATTACAAATTCCAATACATCAAATCCCAAAATTTCCAGGAGAATAGTGCAGAATTAGAAGGCGATATAATGTCAGAAACAACAGACCAGTGCGTTGTATCTCAAAACTCAAATGCATAATCATAGTAACCACCATCAAAGAAAAACAGTTAACAAAAGCATATGTCCAAAGATCAGCAACAACAAGAAAGTATAATCGCAGTGTGCAAAACAAAAAGAAGTTGTCATGCCGACTTGAAATAATGAGCACCACGAACCATGTTCTATCCAGAGACAGACAAAGCATAAGAATTAGCAGCCTGGAAGGGAGAGGGTATCCTCAGCCATGATGATGTTGTCTACCAGCAGAGTGAAATGTAACCAGCCCATTGTAGCTAAAAAACCAGTTTTTGACATTGCAATTATGTTCCCGATGGATGTGCTGGAAGGAAATATGTTGGAAAGGCCTCTTAAGATATTCTATATGGCAGAACCAACCCTATAGATGTGGATGAGAGATAGAAGAGATACCCAACATGTGGTTTATTAGAGCTTGTGTGTCCCCAAGGATCTGGATGCTTTGCATGTCCAAAAACCTGGAAAACCATAATAAACTCCATAGACTAATGGATTCAACCCTCATGTTTGTGTCATTTCCCCCAGACCAGAAAATTTTATAATATTGTTCTGGATTTATGTGAAGTCGTGCGCCACATACACATGATCCACCTTATGCAACAACATCAAAATAATTAGCATCGTAGGAGATGTGTGGACCAGATTTCCTGGAACCAATTGCTTTAACCATAGTTTTCTTCTGCATCAAGGGCTTCATCCTGAATACAATATTGTTGACAATATGATCTATATTAAGAGGTAAGTCATCAAATATGATGGAATTTCTGGCCTTCCAAATTTCCCAAAAAACTACAAGGGGAATGGTCATATGTTATTTGGTTCTCCCACACCACCATATCAAACAAGTATTAATTGAATCATGAACCATATGAGTAAAAGTAAATAAGTTTGAGAGCCTAGACCATACATGCGTAACAATCAGACAATCCAATAGGAGATGATAATTATTTTATGGTGTCATCCTACACAGTGCACATTGACTATGTCCATACATACCCCTTTTCATTAAGTTTGCCCAAGTTAGTGTTTAGGTCTTCCAAGCGAGCCATGTATATAATAGAATCTTGTATGGGACCTGTGTTCTCCAAAATCTATTGAACCAGCTTATAGTTTGTTGATGTATGAGATACCACAAATGAAAAATGAACAAGTATGTATTAGCAATTGATATGGATCCCTAGTGAAATAGGTTGTCCCATGCAATCTCATTATCATCATCATTTTTTAAAATGCGCGGTCTACGTAATGCTACAGTAAATCTATCCCATTTCCCAGCAGCTTCACCTATCAAACCAATTTCCTCTGCTCTGTCCCAGAATTGGAAACTTCCATTCCATGTATTAATCGCATGGGAAAGGTAAATTATTCCCCTGGAATTTAATCTGGAAATTAAATCATCTTAACGGAAAGGATCCTGATCCATACCCGGGATTCGATCTTTGCCTATAATAATGTTATTCCCCGAGCCAAAAGACCAACAAGAGAACTTTAGTAGTCATATGTTGATTTTGTTAAAGTTTGCCCATATGGTAGATCCAGTCGATTTCCTGATCAAGCCATCTCTCATCCACATTTCTACCCTAATGCCACCTACGTATTTTGTTCGAATGATGTCTCCCCAAAAAATTTGCCAAATAAGCCATGCTATAGTGATTTAGTTAGTAGATCCCATCCAAAGATATTCAAGTTCAGGATCCCCCAACCCCCAAATTGCTTTTGGAATCATGAGATTTTCCAATCTGATTAAATTGAATTTGAAGCATTTTCCAGAGCCAACTCAAATGACGTTTTCCATAATTTGACAAATTTTTTGGATGATAGTGGATGGGAGACACTATAGGTGTGCCTAGTACACTGCGAGTTGTTGCAAAACAGATTGTGTGAGTGTGACTCTGCCCCCGAGAGTCAAACACCGGTGCTCCCATCTAGAGATTTTCATGTGGAATTTATCAGTGATCCATAACCAGTCATTTACTCTATAATTATTAGGTTTGATGTTGAAACCCATATATTTTAATCTTGAACCAATCAATTGTGTGGCCACGCAAATAGATTGGCAATGTGATCTATCTCCTCCTGTTGACCTTCAGCATATAGTAACATTGATTTTCCTTTTTAATAATAAGCCCTGAAGCATTACCGAACCTGCAAAAGAAGTAGTGAAGTGTGGACCATTGCAAATTGAAAATCCTTCCAAATATCAAAATGTCATCAACAAAGAAGCTATGTGTAACCTTTATACCATGACCCAAAGTGAGTCTAGGGAATTGTTGCTCCATACTGGCTGCTTTGATTTTACGGCTGAGTCCATCCATGACAAGTATAAATAGCAGTGGCAATAAAGATCAACCCTAATGTAGTCCTCTTCCAGCACCAAAGAATTTAGTGGGATATCCATTTATAATTACAGCAAATTGTACAAAGGATACTCAAGCCATAATCTATTCAATATTTTTCATATCCAAACCAATCCTTAAGAGAATGATGCGGAGGAAAGCCCTATATACACAGTCGAACGCTTTTTGTAAATCCACCTTCATGACAAATGCTTCCATTTTCCTCGTGTGGATGGAATGTATGCATTCTTGGGTGTGGAAACAACATCATGAATCAACGTGTAATGTAAAAACCCATATTGTCCCTGAGAGATGTATGAAGAGAGAGTCAACTTTATTCGAATCACTATGATCTTAGAAATAAGCTTTTATAACATATTGCATAGGGATATGGGTCTGTAGTCCTTAAAGGATTCCAACTCCTTTTTCTTTGGAATGGGAGAAATGAACATGGAGTTGATGGCACTTGTGATGTGTCCTCCAATCCTAGACTCTCCACCATTTCCAGTAAATCTGGCCTAACCATATCAAAAAAATGAATGAAGAACTCAACCGTCCAGCCATTTGGTCCAGGGCATTTATCTTTTGTGAAGGATTTTAGTACCTTATGTATTTCCTCCAATCAATAGGCTTGTATAACTCCAGATTTTTGGGCGGATCGAACATGGTGGGATAGGAGTTTGAACCCCAAATTTGGTCTTCAATTTATGTGCCCCCTCGCACCTTGTAGAAGGATTCAAAGAAAGAAACATCTTCTTTCTGGATATCTGAAGTGGAATGGACCACGTTGTTATTTGAATCTTTAAATTTCCAAATTGTATTGATGTTCCTCCTGTAATTTGCATACATATGAAAAAATTTGGTGTTTCTATCCCCCTCTTTAAGCCACAATGCTTTGCTTTTCAAGCACCAGGTGACCTCTTGAATATGTAGGATCTTCCTCTTTTTTTCCTCCAACTCCTTTATACTCTTGATGAGATCTAGGGAAGGGTTTCCAGTATTAAGCATCTTACCGAGTCTTTCCAATTCCCTCTTGATACCAACTAAATCCATTATCATGGATCTTTTCTTATTTCGCTCCCACTTTCGGACCTCCAATTTTAATGCATGTAGTTTCCCATATATAGCTTGCATGGGTGAAATATATGTTGCCCTGTGTTGTGTATAGAAAGATTTAATTAGATTGTTAAAATCGGCATCCTCGAGTCAGATTCGGTTAAATTTGAAGGGCATACCCAAGCGCATCTCCTCCCTCCTCCAATGTAATTCCCTCCATGCTCAACTATGAATTGACAAGTGTCCCTTTTAAATTAAAATTAAATTTTCTCTAAGTAAACATAAAATATTCCTTATAATATGACATAAAAATGAAAATAAGTATACATATTTGGTTATTTTAAGTAAAAAAATTATAAAACATCAATAATCTTACTTTCATTGTGTTTGGTTAGTTGTTGCTGTTGAAACCCATTATAAAAGAAATGTAAAAATATTTCATTTTCACTCTTAATCATAATAAAATATTTAGATTCCCATATTAAACAACATAAATTTGATTAACCTCCCACCCAAAACAATCAAATTCAACTTATAATCTATAATCAAAAGATTAATTAAACTAGTAATTTCGTCAATACATATAACTAGCATGTCACCATAAGTTGGAAACATTAATGCAAACAATTGTATTGATCTTTATATCTAATAATACTTACTCATAGCTTTGCCTTGTCTTTAACGGCTAAACGTGTACACTGTACATGAAGGTCTTAGCATTGCCATTATAAGCTAACCATATAGTGTTAGACAAGATTCATAATTGTAATTATTATTGCCTTTGTTTATTATGAGTTCAGTAGAGACTTGTCAACAATGGTTAATTTGAAACCCTCATTCCATAATAATGATAAGAAACCTTGGTTATGTTATACTGGGTATTTGTGGAAGCTAGATAACTATGGGGCACTATCTTTCTAAATATATAATATCTAAACAAAAAAAAAAAGAAAATACATTAGAAAATAATGCTCCAGAGAACTTTTGACAAATGTGTTTATCTAGCAAAGGGTGACTAATATAGATCTCCTCTCCACTTTACTGTAGGAAAATGTGTTTATCTAGCAAAAGGTGATTAATATAGATCTCCTCTCCACTTTATTGTAGTAATTTGAAAGAATTAACCGTAAACTATAAGGGACTCGAGAAGTTTATTTTCATCATTGAAATTTTCAAACTAAATAACAATCTGAATTCCAATCATACCGTAAACAAGTGCAGATTTACTACTACAATCACATTTAAGGATATTTAACCTTAGTTTAAAAGTTGAATCATATATAGAAGAACTAAAACTAGACTCCAATACCAATGTTAGTTGGTACTTGTTCTAGGTTAATAATGTGAAGTTAGATTGCAATAATGATATAGTAATTCTATATTAGTATGTTTCGACCACGTTTCGACAAAGAAAATTAATAAAGGTTGATATACACATAAATAAGTTGAGTATCCAAAGAAAGGTATGAAATAAAAGGGTTATTCAATCCATATATGTGTTTAACAACCATTGTTGTGGAATATTGTGTTTGGAAGATTCTATTCAATGAATTATTTTTTATTGGAATTTGTAACTACAAACCCAAAATAAGTAAATTAGCAATTACACCAGATGTTACAAAGGAAATGTCATAAGGAAATAGTATATAGAAATAATTAATGTTTATTTGACAACTGTCGAAAGAAAAAAAAAATATCAAGAAAAGGCAAGGACCATGCTACAATGAAATCTTACTACAATATTGTTTCTTTGAGACTTACAAATCATGAGGCCTATGTTGAATTTAAAGACCTTGTCTAATTATGCTAACATGAATGCCTCGTAAATAAAGAAATGGATTGTGATTTGATACCTTCAAAATTAGAGGTCATTTTGGTACAATTCTTCCATATTTCTTCTTGATCACTTTCTCCTGCTATAGACAACCTTAATCAGTACAAAGAATTTTTTTTTTTAGTTTGAAACATGTGTCTACAAAGGACTATAACAATTTTGTAAATAAAATTTGAATTTTCATGTGAATTAAGATCTACCCTTGAATAAAAATGGACATATCTCCAATCTAGAAATTAAACCCAAGAATAACATCAACTACACCTCTTCTTGAGAAAATTGCGTGTGTTTCTCTTTTGAATGTTGACACACCTTTGTATTGTTTCCTTTATGATCCTTGAAACTATTCAAAAGATAAAATTTCTCTTTACCACTAACCTCCTTAGAGTTTGTCTTGTTCTTGTTTCATCCAAAAGATTTTGCTTAAGTAAATCTAACTCATGTCATGTAGTTGAAAATAATGTAGAGATCATTCAACAAAATTTAAACCATTTTATCTTGAAAATCAAGCAAGTGTGGTCCATAAGCACCACAATGAAAATAATTCTTTTTTACATCAAAATACCACATGCACCTTGGCTTTAAAATACTCGCTGTAAAATCTATATAACCTACTCATCTATCTGACTAGTATAAACATGAAAGAGATTGTGAATTTTGCATTTTAGACAGGAAACATAGGGACAAATTTGACAAAAAAATTGGATGAAGAAAAAACATGCATGTGGAAATTGTACATAGTGACCTTTGTGGTCCCATGAGAATTTAGTCATTGGCAAGTCCAAATGATTTTATGACATCCACCGACCATGTTACAATGAAATCTCACTGCAATACTACTTCTTTGAGCCTTACAAATCATGAGGACTATGTTGAAGTTAAATACCTTATCTGACTATGACAACATTAATGCCTCGTGAATAAATAAATAGATCATGATTTTCTACCTTCGAAATCAGAGGTTGTTTTGGTACAATTCCTCCATATTTCTTCTTGATCACTTCCTCCTTCTATAAACAACATTAATCAGTAAAAATAATTTTGTGTATACTTCGAAACATGTGTCTACAAAGGATTATAACAATTTTGTAAATAAATTTTGAATTTTATGTGAATTAAGATCTACCCTTGAATAAAATTGCACATATCTTCAATATGGAAATTGAACCCAAGAATAGCATCAACTGTACCTCTTCTTGAGAAAATTGCATGTCTTTCTCTTCTGACTGTTGAGTCACCACTGTATTATTTCCTTCATGATCCTTGAAACTATTCAAAAGATCACATTGTTCTTTACCACTAATATCGTTGTTGTCTGCCATGTTGTTGTTTTTTCAGTAGCTGATATGAAGTTGGCTTCTTTTGTTCTTTGTGCAAACAGTAAAAAATATATGGACCAGTGGCTTTCATCACTTCAAGAATAGTAAAAACAAGGATATTGCGAAAAGAACTCCAGCACTGAGAGAGATTTGGTAGTAGCTGTGGAATTGGCAAACATGTCTTTCTTTGTGGTGTTTTCTATTGGGTATAGCTTTCTTCAAGAGCAGTAAAACCAAGCCTATTGAGAAAATAACTCCAACACCGAGAGAGATTTGGCAGCAGTTGTTGAATTGACGAACATGTCTTGCTTTGTGGTGTTGGCTACTAGGCATAGCTTTCTTGATCTATTAATGAAAAAAGTAAATTTGCAGTTTAGTTGTGATCTCTTCCTTGTCCCTCTTACAACTTTGGGTATTCTTTTTTATTTATTGATATCATAAAACAAAGCTACTAGCCTCTAGGTTTTAATGAGAAGGAGTTGATATATCATCACCATGTCAGGCCTACCTATGTAGAACAATTAGTTGGTCTTTAGATGGCTCACCACACATCATTATCATTGTCCTCCTCTTGTTGCAGTTGATCAAAGGATGAGTTGGAAACACTCAAAACCTAATATTATAATTCACTTATACTTACTATATTTGAATGCAACTCTTGATATTAAGCATTATGAAATTATGTATTGAGTATTGAATAATTTGGCTCCCAATTATAGTGACAATCCTTGTATTTAAGTGCATTGAAAATGTTTATATGCAGGGGACTAATCATGTCCACTGGAAAAGTTATAATGAATGTAAATAAATTTCAAGCATAATCACGATGAAGACACCTAATTTCTCAATATAGACTTGGTTAAGATATAAATTTAGCAAGAAGTCATGTTCATAATTGAATACTGACTAAAAATAATTGTCGCTACCAACAGAAAATGTTCATAGATTGTGCGGAGTATGGAGTTGTGGAGGAAGAAAGCTTCCTTCGCACCTCCGCACACTTCATAATGCATCAACGTTGTGGAGATTTGTTTAGCCCCCACCCACCACCTCATTTATTCCTCCACACTTTGCACAATGTATCAATATTATGGATATTTGTTTAGCCACCTCCCCCTAGCCTCCCCAACCTCCACCCTCTTTCTTACATAAGGGACCTGGACCCCATCAGTTCTGGAATCATTGGGAAAAGTAGTCGCAATGCCAAGCATAATGTGTTAGTGTTAGAGCACTCACCAACGGAATGACAACTTTTAAAATTAGTTTTTTTTTTTCTTAAATTAATCTTTGTTAGGAGCTGACAAATACCAAAAATAAGTCACCCTCCACGAAGGGAATTATGTCACATCAAGACTCACTCAACCAATGGAAAATAAGAAATAAGATTTCTAAAATTTAGAAAAAATATTTTTTAATTTAATAAAAATAGTAAATCTTTGGTTAAAGTTACAAAACTTGGCAAAATAGTTTTATCCATTAACTACCAAATACCCAAAAACCAAATATCATGTAACCACTACAAAAGTTATATTCACATGTTCAACGCACTATCAACCATCATATGCTA